>JAJGRX010000229.1:0-28577 GCA_025461125.1 Carex kokanica
AAGATTGAAAAATGTAGCCAGATATTAGATGGAGTTTTAAACCTAAATAAAGAGTACAAACCTATTATTAATGGATTCACAGTCAAAACAAACTTATAATGCAATTATTCCAAGCGGCACCACCTTACATCTAATTACTAAACTAATTTCGGCATTTCGAGTTGCCTAATATATATTTATATTGTATCACCCCACCATTGGCAATCCAAGCGGAACCTCCTTCATCTACACATGGTTTGGAAAATCGGCCGATTTCCGAGTCAACTCGAATCGGCCGTGTCCGATCCGATTTTCACCCGAGTTTCTCGCCCGTGCGAGTTTTTCAGCAAAACTCGGATGAACAGTGCTCGACTCGGCCGAGTTAGCCGATTTTTAGGCCTAGTCAAGCCGATTCAACCGATTGAGCGATTCAAGGTCAAAATGGCCGATTCTCATCCAAACTTGGACCGTTCTTTTGTTGAGTTGCTGAGGCGGAGGCGTGGAGAGATTGGAGAAGAAAGTGGCGATTGAGATACTGAGGCCGAGATTGGAGAAGAAAGGCGTGGAGATTGGAGCTCTTCTTCAGGGATTCTTGACGTTTTGTGCCGATTCTCATTGATTCTCATGCCGTGATCACACGTAACGTGTCCAAACGTGAATAAGCGATTTTTCAGAATAAGCGAAGGCATTTGATTGTGCGATGGCGCCGGCTCGTGAAAGAAAGAGGCGAAGTTGAAAGTGTCGATTGGGATTTGGGAGAGATGAAGCCGGGGTTAAATCTGCACCTTTAGTTTTCATTAGATCTGCGCATACTTTTGATCCACTGGCTCAGATCTATCACCGTTTTTTTGCAAAATGAAATGCGGGTAGAACGGTATAACGGGTAAGATCTTATTTGGAAACGGGTCTAAAGCTATGCCTCAAAGTTTATTAGAAGGAAGATACCCTGTTTTGTCCTTTCTGGATACCCTGTTTGGTGACATGTGCATAAAACTGTTACATGTGGCAGTTTATTAGAAGGAAGATAGAGACCAAATGTAATTACGACTCTTAAACATAATTAGTTAGCATATGAAAATGTTAATTGTTTATGAAATAAAATATTTTGTTTGACTTAAGAAAAATAAAATATTAATTGTTTATGAAATAAAATATTTTTCTTTGAAGAATAAATTAATGCATACCAAATAAATATGAAAATGTAAAAGTTAAAATTAAACACTTTATTTGTCATTTGTGAATTTATTAATCTTTTTTATTATTTTTATGGAAGTCTATTTAATTTTTAAATTAGATAAATATTAATTTTATAAGTAATAAATTGTAAATTTTGATTGTTTAATCGTCCAAATTTTAATTATTATGAGTGTGGAGTAGGTTATGTTGACAAATTTAGAACAAAACAAGCTTCTGGCAAAAAAATCCGAGTTATCGAGTCAACTCGGCCGATTCCGGCCGATTCACCGGCCCGATTCCGATTCCACGGTCAAGAACCCGATTCTGATTCCAATTCTAATTTCGAGTTTCAGAACCATGCATCTACATTTATATAATCTTTACTTTGGATGAAAGATATAGTCGAGGGTTCATCCTTTTACATTTTAATTTGAATTCAGGAGTACCTACTTATTCATACAACAATAATTTCTGTCAATTTGTTTGGAAAATATGTTGCAGATGCTTGATTCAAGTCACTGAAAAATCTTGGAACGGTTGCTGCAAATACTGCAACATGCACGATCTTCTGCGGGACCTGGCTATCCGCAAAGCCGAGGAAGAGAATTTCTTCACTGTATTCTCAAAAGTAGAAGATTGCAATCATCTAGCTGCTAGAAAGCCGCGCCGTGCGGCACTGCAATTTTGCACTCCTACCAAGGATGGTGTTATCCAGTAAACATTCGTTCTTTACTCTGTTTTACCTCAATCAAGTATAGGACTTTAACCTACAAAATTATAGTGGGGTTTAGACTATTAAGAGTATTAACCATGAGCGTGTTGATATGAGAAATTCGACAGTAGTAAGTGGCTGAAGGACATGATACACTTGAGGTACTTGGGTTTTAGATACTGCGAGTTTGGACAAAAAATATTCGAGAGGAATTCCTTCTATAGATCTAGAAAAACCATTGATTTAAACAGGATCAACTATAGACAGAGGAACTCAAAAAACTACAAATCATGTCGTAATCCCAACTCTAAGGCATGTATATGGTACCAAGGATTTAGAAAAAATTTGCCCATTAAAATGGGATCACCTTACTAATCTACAAACATTACAAAGTGTGGGCCCACAGAAGTTCCTTATTTAGGAGGTTGTATCAACTTGCGTACGTTTGGGGTTGACTATTTGATGGATGAGAATTACCATTCAGCTATTGATAAGTTAAGGACTATTAATTTTCTAGAAGAGTGGGAAACTCTCAAGGGTGTGCTGACAAGGACAAAGCAGTTGGTCTCCCTCAGGATTGTAACGTATTTTTCTGATGGGTTTTTTTGTACCATTTGGCGGTACAAGAGACTTACCTTGTCATGAGAAGATACAAAGTCTATATCTCCGTGGAGAGTTGGGAGGACCTATATGTGTTCCAAATGTTGAGATGTTCCCAACAAACCTCACCAAATTGAGGCTTGAGTATTCTAGGCTTCAGGAAAATCCAATGCCCATATTTGAGAGGCTACAGAGCCTCAGAATACTTCAGTTACACTTAGGCTCATATGTTGGAACAGAGCTGATCTGTTCTACCAGAGGGTTACCTAAACTTGAAAAACTGGAGATTCAACTGCTGCCGAATCTACGTCATTGGTACATAAAAGAGGGAGATATGCCCATCCTTAGCCACCTCGGAATTTCTCAGTGTTTAAAGCTGGAAGCACTTCCCGAGCTACAAAATGTGCCGACTCTTAAAGAGCTATTAGTACATAACCTTTCATCTAAGCTAAAAGAACGTATGCAAGGAGAGGATCATTACAAAATTGAGAATATCCCATCTGTGCGTGAAACATAGGGATAATGGCAAACCTTGTGCCATTCATTGATGTAAGAATTTCTTTAAATTAGTTTTCATGTCTTGATTTGTTCTTCATATATTTGTATGGCTGCATGGCTTTTTTTCCGATCGTCAGCACATTTCTATTCTTTTCTTGCAATTGTTATATTCTTAATTATTGCATGAATTCTGTTGAGCAGGCCATAATAACAATAAAGAGAGACTACATGAAGGAATGCAAGTAGAGGACATCACATAATCACACATATCCCCTCTCTGAGTGAAGATGAATGGTTAGATTTCGAGTCTCATTAATTGATTGTAAGTTCCTTTTTTTTTCAGTTTGTTGTTCTTGAATTGTTCAACTTTTCGTAATTGTCATGGTTGCAAGTTTTCATTTTCTATTGTTTGCAGTTTTCATTTTTTTTTTAATTGTACTGTACTCTTAAATATTGCAACGATTTGGATTGGATTGGGTTGTTGTGATTTACTTAATTTCTGTAACATTATATATATGGTTTTGTTATCCTGGTTTTGAATATTTGGTTGTAACATTAAATACTCTGTGTTTTTTCTAAAACAAAAAGTTCACAATACAGGAACATGATGTAATTTATCACAAAGTTTATATTGAAGAAATTAACTGCAGCTTTTTATTATGGGGAGGTTTCTGTTATTCATATTTTTGGTTGAGGTTTCTTATTTACTTAGTACTTGTTACTAAATTCATGATAGGCAATGAATACGGATTCAGTAATATTCGTACGAAATCCGTTCCAAATTCAAGTACAGATAAATGAAACGGATATTTTTACATATCCGATATTATTTGAAACCTTATGTTTTTAAATATAAATGTCCCAAATTCTTTCCATTCGCTGGCGCAGTGGCGAAACCTTTTTTTTATTCTCTTCTCCATTCTAAACACCTCCATTTAGTTATTTTTATTTCTAGTTAGTTTTTTTTCTTAATTTTCTTATTTAGTATTTGTATCTTAGAGTTCATGACTTAATTAGCCGGGAGTTAATTATTTGTTATGTATCTGTATTCATGAATTATTCATTCTGCATCCATATATGTATCCATATATACGAATTCACTCTGTCTACACCCTTAAGTTAGGATCTATATATAGTTATCTTCACTACAATATTTTTATTTTAAACATGTAATAATGAAAAAATGACCAAATAACTGTGTGTGGTGTATCCATCTAATTAGATAGTTGAGATTGTATTGGCCGGGCCTAGTTATATTTGGCCCATTAAAGCCCATTTGTTTAATACAAGCCGACTAACAACACAAAATTTATGTATTGGGCAAGTATAAGTGTGATCTTAATTGGTCCCAAAATGTGTTTTCACCAAGGTTCTAAATAGCGTTTATAGCGTCGTAGCGGAAAGGCTAAAAAAAAAGCTATAGCGAATAGCGTCGCTATAGCGAAAGCTATTCCAAATAGTATTTTTTTTTTTTTTACATTTCGTATATTCAATATTTGTACTAAATATCAACATTATCTAAAGTCTCATAGAACAATAAATAACACCAAAGTAATTAAGAAATTATAATATTCATATTGAACCCGTACAAAGTCCAAATTGCGGTTCAAAATATCCATAGTAATATCATAAACTATCGATTTTTCCTATTAAAAATATCTTAAGCATCATGATTCATGACATAATCTATTTTTTTTTTCTATTCAAATTTTAATTTCGGTTTGGACTTTTTTTCTATTCAAATTTCAATTTTTATTCCCAATTTCAAATTGATTTATCTGTAGCAAGTAGCAACAAATTCAATTTCGGTTTGAGATTTTTTTTATCTTTATTTAAACCCATATAAATTGCTTAAAAAAAAATCTATATTGTATAGCGCAAATAGCGGACCACTATAGCGCTGTAGCGGCCGCTGTAGCGGCCGCTATAGCGGCCGTAGCGCAAATAGCGCATTTTGATGTCATAGCGTAGCGTTTGGGGTCCAAAAACGCTATAGTGCGCTATTTAGAACACTGGTTTTCACATCATTTAGTTTTGGACTGCTATCAAAACCCAACTTTGAATAATTATGAAGAATGTAAATGTAAAAACAGTCCTCGTGAAAATTCAAGTGCGGGGCATGTTAAATTGCTGTGCTAGTATTGGGGGAATCAATGTACCTACTGAAATAGTAAAAGTATGAAAGATGTGGTAAATTACATGAATTAGCGGCTTTTTCATGAATTACTCATTTTTTCTGATGATATATAGAGATTTTATATTAGTAATTCAACACACCTTGGTTTTTCCTGCTTTTTGTAAAGAAGGTGATAGCTTGATTATGGTTTCTGTGATGTGTTTTAACTTCATTCTAGCTTAAATATTTGGATTAAGTCCAGATAAAAATTTTGTTTGCCCTTCCCGAACTTTACTGTGACAAATGTATGGAGCAAACTAACAGATTCTCATTTTGAAGAAACTTAACGTGCTGACATGTTGTTGATCATATGTTACTTGAAAAAAGATCATGGATTTTGTTATGTGAAAAAAAATCATATCATCCTCTAGGCACGAGATATATTGCTTCGCACTTTTTGTTAATGTTGTACTTTTTGTCTAAAACAAAAACTTAATGGTTCTCTACGCACAAGATTGCACTATTAGGTTCAAAAAAAAAGTTTCAATAATCCTAAAAGATAAAATTTGCATGTGTCATATGCTAAATCGAAACAATTCCACATTTGAGCATAAATTTACACGTCCTTCTCAATCTCTTGAAAGCCGGTACCTATTGCCTTTATATATATCTTGTTAATTGATATTGCTTTGCACCTCCTTTGTTTATTTATTTATTTATAAGAGATTAATAGATAGATTTGAATTTTCCATTTCATATTAAACAGTATACATTGAGATATATGATTTGTTATAACAAAATATGAACGGAATGGATAACCATAGAGCAACTATTTGGTAATATTTGGTCAGAAATAATATATGTGGGATTGGCTCTTTAAAGCAACTGCACTCAAGTAGAGAAAGCCTTAGTGCATATTCCTGAATGCCTTCAGGATAGGCTATGAATACTGATCCGGTAATATTCGTCTGAATCTGCTCTAAATTTGAATACAGGTAAATGGAACAGATAATTTTACGTATCTGAATTTGAAAACGGATAAATTTTTTTATACATAAACAGAAGAAATATCTGATTCTATCTGAAACCTAAAGTTTTTCAACTCTCCGGACCGAGTTTCTTATATAGGGTGGGCACACTGGAATTAATTTTAAAAAAAATTGTCACACTGGAATTAAACTTTTTTGTGGCTATTTCGTAAGTTTGGATGGGCACACTGAAATTTTCCCTTTTATTAAATATACACAAGTATTTGGTATCATAATGCTGAATAAATGAACAACAATGGACATAATTAATTTTTAAAAAAAATTCACAAAGTTCGTAGAAATTTGAAGAAGCACAACAAATATGAAAAAAAAAAAGTAGCTCAACTTTTAACTAAAATTAATTGCTCTTTGCTTCAAGTTATTCTGTTGGTACTGGTGCGGACCAATTGATACTGGTACGGATCAGTTGGTATTGGTACAGACCAATTAGGTGGCTAGTTGCGGATCTAGCTCCACACATGTAAACACAGTGGAACAAGAGCAAATTGCACGTGGACTCCTCTGGGTTTCAATATTGTTCCTCCGTGTTTCAATTCAAGCTTATAATCTTTTCATTCATTACCCACCTCGCAAAAGATAACTCAGTTAAGTGTTAGGAATTAATGGGGATCCTACGTACCCTCATTAGTTCTCTGGCTCGAAAGAAAATTTGTCGTGATTATTGTAATAATCGAGGACAGTATGCTCTTAGTAAATTTTTCCTAATGAGCCTAAAAGATATTCTGGGTTTCGCAAATTTTCTTGCTATTTTAATTTGTATGAGTTAGTCTAATATACATCTTTTTATGGAACTTTACTAGCCATTGCCCATTGGTACAGCCACAAAGTGCACTGGCATAACTAGTAAATCCACCGGTGCAGTCCACACAATAACTATAAAAATAATTAGTATAGCCTACTCGACAAACTCACGATTAAGTTCCATACTCACAAATGGACAACACAGCTAATGATCTAACAGAAAGGAATTTAATCGTCAGTACTGGTATTAGCCGGTGTACAAGTATATTGTTAGCAATAACAAGGACTTATTATATATTGTTTGCAAGTTTTGGAGGCTCACATGCAAATTTTGTGAATTTTGAGGGTTCTCCTACTAACAACTTAACATCATGAATTTAGTAACAAGTACTAATTAAATAAGAAAATGCTTAATTCATGACTTAATTTTAGAGCTCAACCAAATATATGAATAACAGAAAC
Source organism: Carex kokanica (assembly GCA_025461125.1). Taxonomy (NCBI): domain Eukaryota; kingdom Viridiplantae; phylum Streptophyta; class Magnoliopsida; order Poales; family Cyperaceae; genus Carex; species Carex kokanica. The sequence goes on from JAJGRX010000229.1 coordinate 7,334, forward strand.
CTCACCATAATAAGAAGCGGCAGTTAACACCTTCAATAATCAATACATAACATAAAAAAAAGAGGAGAATTAATTAACTTTGTAATGAAGTACATCATAACTGGACCATTTAAATGGTCCCACTTTGAGACCGACTACCACTTAAAACTTGGAGACATGCATTAATCTCTCTTTATCGAATCTGTGGTTAGAGCAGAGGAAGTCTTAAACTAACAATAATTTCATGTTCTTGTAAAAATCATGATTTTTGTTGTTTTAGAAAAACACAGTATTTATTGTTACAACCAAAGATTCATAACCAGGAAAATAAAACCATATATAATGTTACAGAAATATTAATACTTATGCACAAAAATATTTATACTTATAAGGTAAATAATTTTTACATAAATAATTGCCTCTCCAAGGACTACTCAAACTACATGGGGGGTCATACACGTTTTTAGATGTGGATTTATTTTTTCTTCATTCAATCTCATCCACTTTTCTGACGATATATGAGAAATTTTGTGAATCTAAACACGAACGTCTTCTACGCAATTTTATTTTTCAAATGAGATTCATAATGACGTACTTTCGGATTCGTCGTCACACAAATATTTATAGCTCATTGTGCAAGTATTTATATCTATACTTGCAAATATTTTTTACATATGACATTGGCTGATATCTGAAAGTATTAATATCAAGTATTATAAGTATTTATACCTATGCGCTGAATTATTTATACCTATGTGGTCAACTATTTTCGTTAGAGAAATGTTGACGCAGGGACAATTGGGGAAGGTTGATGCGGGGATGCGGGGTCCTCACTACTTTATTAAAACAAGGTTGATGCGGGGACCACTGAGGGACTAGAAAAGGGATAGTCATATCAAGTTATACATGCAAGTATTAATATCTTAGTTTGCAAGTATTAATTTCTTATTTTCTAAATATTTATACCTATGAAGGTTGACGCAGGACGAGTGTGGAGACTGAAAAAGGGGACCATATAATTAGTGGGGACCATAGTACAATTTTCCTCTAATGTTGTTGCGGGAACAGAGAGGGGATATAAGTGTGGGGAATAATATAATTATTCTTTATTTTTATCATAAAAATGCAAAATGGAACTTAAAATCTCAAATCAAACTTGCGTTTTTCATCCAAATTGTGAGAATCGGCCCACTTTGGACAAAAACTCGGTTGAATTGATCCGATTCGACCGATTCTAGCGATTTTCACCATAAAACTCGCTCACCGCATAACTCGGGTTAAACTCGGATTGCCGCCGGTTGATTCCGTTGCGACCCAGCCGAGTCAACTCAGAACCAATAACCTTGTACTTAGAAATGATTCATTCAATACAATCAATAGATCTCTTTACAAATTCTTATATTCAGATTCTTTTAAAACATTGACCAGTCGTATCTGAAAAATTATTCAAATAAGATTGAAACCAAAGCTGCCCACAATAAAATTAATGTGATGCATAAATGTAATGATGACCACCTATGTGACTTTCATATCATCATCATACGTGTCTTAGAAACAAAGTGTTAAAAATAACGTAATTAAATAAATGTTAAAATAGAACTATGTGCTTACTAGAATAATATATTTTTTGTTAAAAGTTAACCCGTTCAGTATTGTTAAAAATATGCAGCACACGATGATATTTTTCATAATTATATATTTAAAAAATAGTTTTGTGTTAAATATAATTATGTAAGTATTTGAAGTAACAACATATATGTTAAATAAATTTTGAACTGGATACATTCAGTAGACGTACCTTGAACATTTTTTCTTAAGATAGCGGACACTATTCAGTACGGGCCTATAAAAGCCCATTCGTGTAAAACATGCCTCAGTTACAACACCAAAGTTTTTGCTAAAAGAGAAAAGTGTAAGCTTGCCCATGTGGTAAATTGGACCTGAATAATAACATAAATAGTATGATCTTGGTCCCAAAAAGGTATCGTTTTCAAATCATTCAATTTGTACTGCTATCAAAAGCTAACTTTGATTACTTATTAAGCATGGAAAATGTATAAACCGAGTCCTTTTGAAAATTTAAGTGCGGAGCATGTCAAAATTGCTACTCGAGTGGTGGGAAATCGATGTACACAAATGTAAAAAGTATGAAAGGTGTGGTAGCTAATATTGTTGAATTACATGAATTAACGGTTTTTTTCATGGATTACTCATTTTTCTCCTGATGATATATAGAGATTTTATATTAGCAAGTTTTCCAACTTTTCTTTTAGTTGAAACCGTAGCGTATTGACTCAAATGTAACATGAATCGTACACAAGATTTTTTTTAAATAAGGAAGCCAAAATAAATTGTTGAGAATTATCAATTTTAGTTTAAAAAAAAAGGATAATTTGAATCCTCATCGTGCATTTCTTAAGATGCTTATCTTCGTGCTATCACCAAGTTGGTAATCCAAATAGATTCTGAGATTTTAATTTTAAAATTAATCTCTTCTCGAAATAAGATTTATGTGTAAATTAGGTCTATGATAGTAATTATCACCAGACTACCTTCGTATCGGATCGGAATTGATAGCTTGATGATAGTTTTTTGGAGGGGTTTCAACCTCATTCTGACTTGCGTATCGGATCAAGTTATGATAGAATTCTTTCTTAATTCCTCTTCTCGACATTCATTATGACAACAAATTTCTGGAGCAAACCAACAGCTTCTTGTTCTGAAGTAACTTCAACGTGGTATTCATTTGTTACTTACAAAAATATCATGGATTTTGACATCTAGAAAAGATATAAGCTAGTGTGGTCGAGTTATATATAGAGAGTTATAGAGTGATCAATGCTCGTTATGAATGACATTATGAGAAAACATATAAGCTAGTGCGGTCGAGTTATAGGGAGTTGAATTGGGCAATTTTGGATAAAATGCTAGTTGTTACTTACAAACCTTCTTGATATTATACATATATGACTTAATTAGCCTTATTTAATTTGTGATGTGGTACAACTGTCTATGTTTGATTAGATTAATTAGCTAATAGATATTGAATACTTTGCAAATTATGACAGAGAACAAATATGAAGAAGTGTGAAGCCAATAACATTTCTTGATCACGATCAAGAGCCAAAAGCATAACCTGGCATGAAGAATGTATGCAATTATAGATAGTCAGGTTTTGTTTTTATAAGGTTCTTTTTTCATGCTTGGATTTCAACTTATTGTGGAGATTACTGGAAAATGGGCAATAATCACCTACAAGAAAGTCGTTCTGAGATATTTTTTTTTCCATGATTTTTAGTTTTTTTACAACATGTTTTATTTGAAATGAGTTCCAACAAAACATGTGTATATGTATGTTGAATGAATATTGAAATACTATTTTATATTTGTTGAATGTTGAATATTGAAAGACTGTTTTTTCTTGTTGAATGTTGAATGAATATAATTGATTTATTGTATGTTGCAAATGTTGAATATATTATTGAATTAAGTAATATTTTATGTTGAGGAGGGTTCAAATGCACCATAATTTTTGTGCTCCAATATGCTCCACATTATTTTTCTCCATTTCAAAGTCCAAACAGTCGATCTGAACCACTCAACATGATCTTCGTAATAAAATATGCTTGGAGACCAAATTTTATATTTTTTAGCATTTTTTTACTATTTTTTAGATAGGTACAAAATCACCTTTTTAAGGAGATTCTGGACCATCCGATAAAGTGATATTGTAAAAAATTCTAAAAAATATAAAATTTGGTCTCCAAGCATATTTTATTAGAAAGATCATGTTGAGCGGTTCGGATCGACTATTCGGACTTTGAATTATGGATGTTAACTAATTACAAATCTAAGTTAAAATAACACATATATATAAATCATACACGGTTGTTGAAAATGAACCGTGTAAAGAATAACATACACGGTTTCGAAAAAGGAACAGTGTATGGTCCAAATAATCATACATGGTTCCTTAGCTAGCTGTAACTGTGTATATAACCCACGTTATTATACACGGTTTTTGTGATTGTGTAGAAATGACCTGTCTCAGTGCCTATTTCTTGGAGATCGGACATGGTTCTCTCGTAAGAACCATGCATATACGTAAATGATACATATAAACAGTTCTCTAACCATGTACAATATATTAATTTTTTCATACATGATGCGCACGGACACAGTCGCGAAACCGTGTGTCATTAGTTTTTTTTAACCGTGTAAACCCGCGTTTTCTGCAATAGTGAGATGAAAGCTGTTCGGCGTAAGATGAGGGATTTAAGCAGTTTAAAAATAGCTCAAATAGTGAGATGAAATACATTGTCAAAGATGTGTCATATAAATATATTTTTTTTAAAGTCGTTGATGATCCAAATTATTTTATTGCCTCTTGTGCAATTTATTTAGCGAACTTTTCAAACAAGCGGTTGAACTATCTTTATATGATAACTCGACCTGATCTACCAATCATAATATGAAAGCTGTCAGGCGATGAGGGATCTAAGCAGTTTAAAAAAGAGCTCAAATTTGTCTTTCTCTGGAGCAGGTATCCTCGATAAGATACTTTGTCAAAGATGTTCATATAAATATTATTTTTGAAAGTCGTTGATGATCTAAATTATTTTAATGCTTCTTATACAATTAATTTAGCCAACTTTCAAACAGTGCTTGAACTATCTTTATCTAATAACTCGAGGTGCTGTACCAATCATCCTTGCAAACAAACAAAGCAAATACACCTTCAACCACCCCCAACACACCAAAGAAGAAGACAAAGCTAATACACTTTCAACCCCAAACACACACAACAAAAAGAAGAAGATGGCAGAGGCAGCTGTGACCTATGTGTTGCGCAAGCTTGGTGATGCCTTGCTGAACAAAGCACAGGAACTGCATGATGTTCGTGGTCAGATGGAGCAGATGCAGCTGGAGCTTGGCTTCATCAAAGCTTATCTAAGAGATGCCGATTCCAAGCAGCACAAGGGAAATGAATTGGTAAAAGAGTGGGTGAACCGGGTCAGAGACATGGCCTACAACATAGAAGATGTGATTGATACCTTCTTGGTTGAGATTGAAGAAAACTGTCCAAAAAGCAATTCCTTCTTCTCCATAATGCTTCCAGTTGCAAAAAAACCCAAAATGATGAGCAAGTTGGGTGGCGAGCTCGAAGAAATCACACAGAACCTCAACAGGATTTACCAGCGCGGTACCGACCTAGGAATTAAGGATCTTGGTGCTGGTACTAGTGAAGAACCTTTCAGGCCGACAAAACCTTCTGAAATTGATGATTCAGAAGTTGTTGGCCTTCAGGCTGATAAGTTCCAAATTTTGAAGCAGCTGCTTGATAGAAACATTTCAAGGCGCACGGTGCTCTCCATTGTGGGTACTGGTGGCCTTGGCAAGACGACACTGGCTCAAAAAGTTTACAAAAGGTACGTGCATGTGCTCTTCATTGTGGAGCAATCTATAACAAGAAAATTACTGGCTTGATTCCGTCACTCCTCTAAAAAAATACAAATAATTAATCATGTAATCATGGAAAAGATCTCCAATGAAACTTTCTCTTTCTGGTCTCTATCAAGCAAAAAAAAAAAAAAAAAAAATTCTCTTTCTTTTGCTTTTTTCTCAACAATAACACAATAATTTTTGTAACTGCAGTGAGGAATTGAAGGGGCAATTCGATTGTTACACATGGCTTTCAATTTCTCAAAAGTTCAATTTATATGATCTCTTGAGAGAAATTCTTTACTCAATTAAACCACATTTGAAAAATGAAAGTCCACCCGTAGCAAATGAGGATTTACCGGAGGAACTTAAGAGCTCCTTCGAAGACAAGAGGTACTTAATTGTCCTAGATGATGTGTGGACGATTGATCTTTGGGATCGATTGAAAATACATTTACCCGATCCGAATAATGCGAGCCGCGTGATAATTACCAGCAGATCCGTTGATGTTGCTCAAGCAGCAGATTGCAACACAAGTCCCTATAAACTCCCTTACCTAAATGAGGATGAGAGTCTTGCTCTCCTCTACAGAAAGGCTTTTCAACAACATATACAACCTGAGAATTATCCTCCTGATCTCTCGGAAGTTTCCAAAAAATTAACAAAAAAATGTGGAGGATTACCATTGGCATTGGTTGTGCTTGGTGGTATCCTGGCAAGGAGAGAGCGCACGTATAATGCCTGGAGCACATTGGAGGAGACCATGGATTGGCACAATGATGATGGGAAGAAGTGCTCGCAAGTCCTAGCCATGAGTTATGAAGACTTGCCTTACGATCTCAAACCATGTTTTCTTTATTTTGCATCGTTTCCTGAAGATCATAAGATTTCAGGAAAGCATGTTACGAGAATGTGGTTGGCTGAAGGATTTATACCGAAAAATGGAGCTGGAACAATGGAGGACAGAGGTGAGGAATTCCTTCAAGAGCTAGTGCAAAGGTATATCCCTTTTCAACTTTATTTTTGAAGGTATAAAGGAAGTCCTGAAATTAACAAAGGCTAGTGCCCAAAGCGCACTAATTCTTCTCAAACTACTCCCTCGAAATTCAATCAGTACCCGGTACGTACGCACATGAGCTCTAGTTTACTTCCTTAATTGAACAATTCTCGCAAAGATGTAAACCTTTTGCCTGATCAGTATTTCTAATATAATTTAGATTTAGAGTTTGTAAACGAGATGGTCATTATAACATTATTTTTAACACAAATTCAAACTTAATGTAGTTCCGCTTAGGGTATTGAAAAAACCCGGTCGTTCCAGGACCGGACCGGACCACCCGGGGTTCCGACCCGGACCGTGCCCCAAACCCGGACCAGACCGGACCAAGGCTAGGGTCGGTCCTGGCACGGGTTTGGTTCGGTATTTCTGCCATACCCGCCTAAACCCGAACCGTGTAGGCCCGTGGACCTGTCCCGTCCCGGACCGGACCCAGACCCGCCTAACCCGTGTCTAACCTGCGTGGATCAGACCAGAACCCGCCTAACCCCAGCCTAACTCGCCCTACCCGGACCCTAACCCGACCGGACCTAACGCTAACCCGCAGCGCCCGAGGCTGTGGACCGCGCCCGTGGCTGTGAACTGCGCCCGTGGACCGCTGCAAATTTATTTTTTCTGCTATCAGCGTGAATCGAACTTGGGAAGTCCAATGGGGCATCAAAATCTTTAACCACTAAAGTAGAGTATCATATGTGATATGTTCTAGTAAATATAGTATTTAACTTGTACTTAGCTTAAGTCTTTATTTTTTTTTGTACAAATTTAATTTAAGTTATGATTATCTAAATACAATATATAAAATAATAAAAAATAACATATATAATTAACATATATAATAGGCGTATCGTATCCTAGATTTTTTAAAATTGCCGTTTCGTCGTATCCGTATGGTATCCGATACGATACCCATGTATGAATAACTTAGTTGAGATTCGCGTATGAAATAGTTTAAATGGTTGGAATCGTAATAACAGAAAATTTATTTCAGATTTAGATAAAAAAGAATACTCTGACTTCTAATTTCCATTCCTCCAACTTTTAATCTTAATTACCAATCGGAATTCAAATAATTTAATTCTAGACCACCAAAATCTCAAACTTTAATTTTAGAACATCCGTGTCTTTGGTATTTTAAAACATAAACACAATTAGTTTTAATATTGCATTATTAAACATTGAGCTAAGTCTCACGCTACAAATTTTCATTTAAAGAACAGGAATGTTCAAATCAAATTGTTATTATTCACCTTTTAAGCATATATAGTTGTACAGCGGAATTTTACTGCAGGGGACATAAATGGAATTTGACATTTTGTATGTGCAGTATTATAGAACATGCATGCATGCACACACATATATTATCTGATGAAACTCAGCTGTTCCCAATTCAAAATTCCTCTTTATCTGATGAACATCACGCAAACATTTAGTCAAATTGTAAATAAAAATATTTGTATTGGTCGTGAGTCGTGACAAATTTGAATTATACATGTCATACCAAACTATGCAAATTATATTTTACTAATTGGTTGCCCATGTCTATTGGTGCTACCAAATACTTAGTAAATATTTATTTATAATTTATACCATTTAATATGAAAAATAAATGGAATTGCTTACTCAAGAAAATTAAATTCTATTGAATTATTAGTTTTATGCTCTAATCATGCTCCACATCCTTATCTCCATTTTCAAAGTCCGAATAGCCGATCTGAACCGCTCGACATGATCTTCATATTAAAATGTGCTTAAAAACCAATTTTTATATTTTTTTTGAAACTTTTTGCTATGTTTCTATATAAGTACAAAAAAAAAATTGAATTTATTAAAAAAAGATATAATTTTATTTAAAAAAAAAATTACATTATAAAAGAAAATTGAATATATGTCAATAAAATTTATAAACCTTTATTTTTCCAAATATAATTCCAGTGATTAATTGATGATTTATAATATAATATAATATAATATAAACTTATAACAAAAATTGTTTGGTCCAAATAACAAACAGTGCTCGACTCGGCCGAGTTAGCCGATTTTTAGGCCTAGTCAAGCCGATTCAACCGAGTTGAGCTGATTCAAGGTCAAAATGGCCGATTCTCACAAACCTGGACCGAGTCTTGAGTTGAGTTGCTGAGGCGGAGGTGTGGAGGCGTGGAGATTGGAGAAGAAAGTGGCGATTGAGATACTGAGGCAGAGATTGGAGAAGAAAGGCGCGGAGATTGGAGCTCTTCTTCAGGGATTCTTGACGTTTTGTGCCGATTCTCACTGATTCTCACTATGGGAAGCGATTTTTCAGAATAAGCGAAGGCATTTGATTGTGCGATGGCGCCGGCTCGTGAAAGAAAGAGGCGAAGTTGAAAGTGTCGATTGGGATTTGGGAGAGATGAAGCCGGGGTCAAATCTGCACCTTTAGTTTTCATTAGATCCACTGGCTCAGATCTATCACCGTTTTTCTGCAAAATGAAATGCGGCAAGAACTATGGTAAAAACGGTATAACGGGTACGATCTTATTTGGAAACGGGTCTAAAGCTATGCCTCAAAGTTTATTAGAAGGAAGATAGAGACCAAATGTAATTACGACTCTTAAACATAATTAGTTAGTATATGAAAATGTAATTGTTAAAGAAATAAAATATTTTCTTTGACTTAAGAAAAATAAAATATTAATTGTTTATGAAATAAAATATTTTCTTTGAAGATAAATTAATGCATACCAAATAAAATATGAAAATGTAAAAGTTAAAATTAAACACTTTATTTGTCATTTGTGAATTTATTAATCTTTTTTATTATTTTATGGAAGTCTATTTAATTTTTAAGTTAGATAAATATTAATTTTATAAGTAATAAATTGTAAATTTGATTGTTACTCGTCCAAATTTAATTATTATGAGTGTTGGAGTAGGTTATTTGACAAATTTAGAACAAAACAAGCTTCTGGCAAAAAAATCCGAGTTACCGAGTCAACTCGGCCAATTCCGGCCGATTCACCCGATTCCGATTCCACGGTCAAGAACCCTATTCCGATTCCAATTCCAATTCCGAGTTTCAGAACTATGCATTTACATTTATATAATCTTAACTTTGGATGAAAGATATAGTCCAGGGTTCATCCTTTTACATTTTAATTTGAATTCAGGAGTACCTACTTATTCATAAAACAATAATTTCCTTCTTCTTGGATGTCAATTTGTTTGGAAAATATGTTGCAGATGCTTGATTCAAGTCACTGAAAAATCTTGGAACGGTTGCTGCAAATACTGCAACATGCATGATCTTCTACGGGACCTGGCTATCCGCAAAGCCGAGGAAGAAAACTTCTTCACTGTATTCTCAAAAGTAGAAGATTGCAACCATCTAGCTGCTACAAAGCCGCGCCGTGCGGCACTGCAATTTTGCACTCTTACCAAAGATAGTTTTTATCTAGTAAACATTCGTTCTTTACTCTGTTTTGCTCAATCAAGTAATGGTGACTTTATACTACCAAATTATAGTGGGTTTAGACTATTAAGAGTATTAACCATTGAGCGTGTTGATATGAGAAAATTCGACAGTAGTAAGTGGCTGAAGGACATGATACACTTGAGGTACTTGGGTTTTAGATACTGCGAGGTTGGACAAAAAATATTCGAGAGGAATTCCTTCTATAATCTAGAAACCATTGATTTAACAGGATCAACTATAGACAGAGGAACTCAAAAACTACAAATCATGTCGTAATCCCAACTCTAAGGCATGTATATGGTACCAAGGATTTAGAAAAAATTTGCCCATTAAAATGGGATCACCTTACTAATCTACAAACATTACAAAGTGTGGGCCACACAGAAGTTCCTTATTTAGGAGGTTGTATCAACTTGCGTAAGTTTGGGGTTGACTATCGGACAAGTTCTATTAATTTTCTAGAAGAGTGGGAAACTCTCAAGGGTGTGCTGATAAGGACAAAGCAGTTGGTCTCCCTCAGGATTGTAACGAATTTTCATGATGGGTTTTTTGTACCATTTGGGGGTACAAGAGACTTACCTTGTCATGAGAAGATACAAAGTCTATATCTCTGTGGAGAGTTGGGAGGACCTATATGTGTTCCAAATGTTGAGATGTTCCCAACAAACCTCACCAAATTGAGGCTTGAGTTTTCTTGGCTCCGGGAAAATCCAATGCCCATATTTGAGAGGCTACAGAGCCTGAGAATACTTCAGTTACACACATACTCATATGTTGGAACAGAGCTGATCTGTTCAACCAGAGGGTTACCTAAACTTGAAAAACTGGAGATTGAATGGCTGCCGAATCTACACCATTGGTACATAAAAGAGGGAGATATTCCCATCCTTAGCCACCTCAGAATTGCTGGGTGTTTCAAGCTGGAAGCACTTCCCGAGCTACAAAATGTGCCGACTCTTAAAGAGCTATTAGTATATCGCCTTTCATCTAAGCTAAAAGAACGTATGCAAGGAGAAGATCATTACAAAATTGAGAATATCCCATCTGTGCGTGAAACAAGGGTATAATGGCAAACCTCGTGCCATTCATTGATGTAAGAATTTCTTGAAGTTAGTTTTCATGTCTTGATTTGTTATTCATATACTTTGTGTAAGAATTTCTGCAAGGCTTTTTTTCCGATTGTCTGCACATTTATATTATTTTCTTGTAATTGTTATATTCTTAATTATTGTATGGATTCTGTTGAGCAGGCCATACTAACAATAAAGAGAGACTACATGAAGGAATGCAAGTAGAGGACATCACAAAATCACACATATCCCCTCTCTGAGTGAAGATGAATGGTTAGATTTCGAGTCTCATTAATTGATTGTAAGTTCCTTATTTTTTCAGTTTGTTGTTCCTGAATTGTTCAACTTTTCGTAATTGTCATGGTTGCAAGTTTTAATTTTCTATTGTTTGCAGTTTTCATTTTTTTTAATTGTACTGTACTCTCAAATATTGCATCGATTTGGATTGGATTGGGTTGTTGTGATTTACTTAATTTCTGTATCATTATATATATGGTGTTGTTATCCTGGTTTTGAATATTTGGTTGTAACATTAAATACTCTTTTGTTTTTCTAAAACAAAAAGTTCATAATACAGGAACATGATGTAATTTATCACAAAGTTTATATGAAGGAAGTAACTGCAGCTTTTTATTATGGAGAGGTTTCTGTTATTCATATTTTTGGTTGAGGTTTCTTATTTACTTAGTACTTGTTACTAAATTCATGATAGGCAATGAATACGGATTCGGTAATATTCGTATGAAATCCGTTCCAAATTTAAATACAGATAAATGAAACGGATATTTTTACGTATCCGATTCTATTTGAAACCTTAAGTTTTCAAATATAAATGTCCCAAATTCTTTCCATTCGCTGGAGCAGTGGCGATGCCTTTTTTTTTTATTCTCTTCTCCATTCTAAACACCTCCATTTAGTTATTTTTCTTTCTGGTTATTTTTTTCTCTTAATTTTCATATTTAGTATTTGTATCTTAGAGTTCATGACTTAATTAGTTGAGAGTTAATTATTTGTTTTGTATTTGTATTCATAAATTATTCGTTTTGTATCTGTATATGTATCCATATATGCGAATTCACTCTGTCTACACCCTTAAGTTAGGATTTGTATCTGTATATGTTAATTTAAGTCGGATTTGATTTTAAACTTTATCATATGTTTACTATCCGTATTCATATTAGTATCCACTCATTGAAACACAGATACAAATTTAATATAGCATTATCCGCTACGAATTCACTCTGTCTACACCCTTAAGTTAGGATCTATATATAGTTATCTTCACTACAATATTTTTATTTTAAACATGTAATAATGAAAAAATGACCAAATAACTGTGTGTGGTGTATCCATCTAATTAGTAGTTGAGATTGTATTGGTCGGGCCTAGTTATATGGGCCCATTAAAGCCCATTCGTTTAATACAGGCCGACTTACAACACAAAATTTATGTATTGGGCAAGTATAAGCGTGATCTTAATTGGTCCCAAAAGGTGTTTTCAGATCATTTAATTTTGGACTGCTATCAAAACCTAACTTTGATTAATTATGAAAAATGTAAATGTAAAAACAGTCCTCGTTAATAAATTCAAGTGCGGGGCATGTAATATTGCTGTGCTAGTGGTGGGGAATCAATGTACCTACTGAAATAGTAAAAGTATGGAAAGATGTGGTAAATTATACATGAATTAGCGGTTTTTTCATGAATTACTAATTCTTCCGATGATATATAGAGATTTTATATTAGTTAGTTTCCAATTCTTTTTTTCTTAACATTAAACCTCGCAACTGTATCGATTGAAATTTAAATGAATTGTACAAAAAAAAATAGTTATTGGAAATAAATTATATGATATTGGAGGAAGCCAAAATAACATTATACACAATAGTTAAAATAACAAAATATCTTCCATTCAGCCAACTATGATCTTAACAATTTATAATCTATTAGAACAATATCTTAAGACATTTATTAAAAACAATCAACATATAAGTTTTTAATTTCAATCATTCTCAAGTTATGACATGAAAAGTGAAAACTGTCGGAGCAATTCTTCTATCGATATAATTTTGGTTAGAAGTAAAATAAGAGAAAAAAAAGATTAGTACAGTAAAAAAAAATTGGCTGACAAAATAAAAGAAAGGTTAATACCGCAAGTATATTACCTGGCGAAGATTAGTATATTGTGCTAATTTTAGATTAACAAATTCATTTCAATTTTATAACATTTGAAGAATTAATTATATAATTCAAAGTTACACATCATTCAGAAGTCCTCAAGCTACAAATTCTTTAAATTAAAAAAGGACAAGTTCCCTACTATCTCTTTTTCAGCAAATACAAAATATAATTATTAAAAATAATACGAATTGTAATTTTTTATTTGAAATAAATTATGTAATTGGAAGGAGGCAAAAATTTTTTTATTAAGAATAATTAAATTTAGTTTCAAAAAATATATGAATCCTTCTCTTCATGTCATTACTGATCCTACAACACTTGCTTATATCAACATGTATAAAGAAGTTGATAGTTTGATTCTAGTTTTTATTGGGGTGGGGGGTTATCCTTATTCTGGCTCAAGTATCCTAATTAAGTCCAAATAATAAAATGTTTGCCCTTCTCGATCGACCTTTATTATAACATAATGTCTAAAAACAAATCAACAGCTTCTCGTTGTGAAGAAACTGAAATGTGGTGGTGATATGTTACTTGAAAAAAAAAATTATGAATTTCGTTATTTGGAAAAAATAATGGGCTCTGTAATAGTTAAATTTAAAGTTGGACGCAATTACCATAAGTTAACTTACATACACATAGATTTGATATTATAATCAATAAATGAACAACTAGAAGCAATTACATCAAAAATATTAATTTTTTCAATATTCTTACAAAACTAAAGAAAGACACAGATATGAAAAGAACAATTGCTCGATTTTTTAAGCAAAATTAATTGCTCTTTACATAAAGTTAATGCAATATTATTACCAATGTTGTACTTAAGTAGAGTAAGTCTGTCATATGGAAAATGGGTCGAGTTCATTTTTAAGTGTGTTAATATTAGTGTCTATCTCTGAAGCATTCGGCATCTAGTTATTTTCAGTACTAATTTCTATATTTAAACATGTAACAATGAAAAAATGACCAAATAACGGCGTGTATCCCTCTAAGATAACTGAAATTGTTTTGGTCGGGCCTAGTTAATTATGGGGGCCCATTCAAGCCCATTCGTTTAATTAATACAGGTCCGATCGACTACCACACCGAGATTTCAGAAAGAAAAAAAATATATGGGCTCCAATTTGGTAAAATGGGCCTTGCTAACAACACAAAAGAGAATAATTTCAGTTCTCCATTGTACATTTCTCAAGTTAATTCGCTCCATGTCATCACTAACCATAAAGTCATTGGAGAAAGTCAAAATAAATTATTGAGATTTATAAACTTTAGTTTAAAAAAAAAAAAGGAGAATTTGGTATGATATCCTTAATAAATGAACAACAATGGATGTAATTACAGCCATAAATTATTTTTTACGAAGTTCTTATGATTGTTTACTTTTTGTTTATACAGTGAAAATATATAATAGAATTTTGAAAGAGAGAATTGACATGTGACAGATGCTAAATCAAAAAAATGAAAAGTTCACTTATGTAAAGTAAATATACACGTCCACACAGGGGCGGTACATAGTATATAAATTCAACTGAATTTTACTTTTTATATGTAGTAACCCTCTATGTAATATTACAAATTTATAAGATCTTTAGCATCAAATTTGAAAAGCAAATTTTTGACCGCCTTTTTTCGTTTCCATATGCACTCTTTGATCGGTTTCCGCCCCATCTATATTAAAAAATAGGGAATTTTTTGCTTTTGGAAAGCTGTCAATGTATAGAAGAAAATAATAAAAAAAGAAATCTCCAACCAAATTCCAGGGAGCATCTCCAGTTCATTCAAAATAAGGATAGACAACTATTTGATCAGATTTGATCAGAAATAATTTGTGGGGTTGGCTCTTTAATGCATCTGCACTTAAGTAGAGGAAGTTTGCAATATGGATAATGCGTCAGAGTTCACTTTTTCTCACCTTAGTGTCTACATTTGAATGCATTCATATCCAGTTATCTTAAGTACTAATTTTTTATGTTAAACATGTAATAATGGAAAAATGACCAAATAATTACGGCAGTGTATCCATCTAAGATATATAACTAAGATTGTTTTGGTCGGGCCTAGTTATGTGGGCCTATTAAAGCCCATTCGTTTAATACAGGCCCGAACACAGTTATGTATTTACTAAGATCTTCATTCGATCCGTATCCGTATCTGTATCCAGTTGATATCCGATCCGTATCCGTATCCGGAAAATTAAAAGAGATATGATTATGGTTTTACCGCTATCCGCTACGTATTCGCTCCATTTTCACCCCTAAATCTGATCCCTCGTGTTTTTTTTCTCTTTTGCTGGTTGTACTCCAAAGACATAAATATAACATATTTATTATTCTTATACTTTAAGATTATTCTTGAATCAAATGTTAAGGAATGTTTGTTATTGTTGTCACTTAAAATTTCTCCTGATGTAGTGGCAAAGATGCATGTCTCTTATATGAGAAGTTATGAGTTCGTAATCTAAATAGAAAAAATATTTTGTTTCAAAGTTGAAATAAATAATCTTGGGTGACTTGACCTCATTACTCGTTTCAAAAAATAAATTACTCTAGATTCAAATGTAAAAAAATACTGCTTTTTTTCCGTTTGATTTCTTTTAAACCTATAGTTAGATTGGTTGCTCAGTTCTACTATTCTATAATTCAAGTGTTTGCTGAAACGTGGAGATCACATTGTTGATCTTGGAGGAACACATCACATGTTGATTCAAGTGGTACCAGCCTCTGTGGTACCTCCTCTGTGGGCCCCTGCCTTAAAAGAGAAGCCTACCCAAACAAGACAGCCTTGAGAGTATCATTACATAACCGTTCACATGAATCTTTTCACCTCTTTACTTGCTAAACTGAGTAGTAAGCACTCTAAAAAATGATCTGGCTACATCTATTAAACAGTAAAACAACTAAAATAAGAAAAAGCACATCAATAACACTGATTCCTACCATGGCTCTGAAATCGGAATCGGAATGGATCACTTGACCATGAAATCGTATATTGCCGAATAAAATTTTGAGTTTAGATGTGAACCGTCCTAATTTTTGGAGCGAGATACTGGTCAAATGTACAGATCTTAATTTGTTCTAATCAGTTTAATTTGAGTGCTATTCATTGGCACAATTAATTTTTTTTTTTAAGATAATTGATTTCTTTAAAACTAAAACCAGCACAATATGTAAAGTGCGCCAAGCTTAGATATCCAATAGCACAAGACAACAAGTAAAAGAATAAGATTGCAAAAAGTAAAAGAATCGATACTAAAATTAAGCTCCAAGTGCAAGAAAACAAACATTCACATAATCACATGGAGGAAATTAATTCATGCACATGGAGCACTGATTCATGGCAGATCGATCTGCATCCAGCTGCAGGTCATGTGTACTAAACAGGAATAGACCCGTGATTTTATTTTTACCCAAAAACAAAATTATTTTAATATAAATAATCAAGATTTTGTAAAAAATTTATTTCTGCCCAAGCCGTAAATATTCTGTACGGTTTGAATTAAGAATTCAAACTGTAAATAATATTTGTTAGATTACTTTTTTTGATAGCATATTTATACTAAAATACGCTAAATTACTTGAAATTATGTTAATTTATGCTGATTGACACTAGATTACTTTAAATTATGTTAACTTTTTTTTAAGAGACAAATTGCTAAAATGCTGAAATATAACACTAAAAAATATTATTTATTTTTAAATATTTGCTAGATTACATTTTTTATATATAATTAGCATATTTATACTAAAACACGCTAAATTACTTGATTATGCTGAATTACACTAAATTACTTGAAATTACAATAATTATGTAGAATTATGCTAGAATACACTAAATTACGCAAAATTACGTATGAATAGGGATGATATCTTCACTGAGAAAGCGAAAACCGACGACGAAACTTCAAACGGTCATAAAACGGCACTCGAGTGTCCGATTTCAGCAAATGACCACTTTTCGGAAAGCTTGTGAAAATGCGCATGCGTCCGAACTGCTTTGCTAGATTTTCAAATTCATAATCGCCAAAAAACAAAGGGAAGAGCCTCAAAACTTCAATTGAAGTTTCCGATTAAGATTTTCATTTCTATTCTCCAATCTACGTAACTCAGTAAATTAGTTATAGAATGAACTTGTAGAATACCAATTTTTATTATTTTTTGGAATTTTTTTACTTTTTTTATGATTTATGAAAAATGGCACAAAATCGGCCCTATTCATACGTAATTTAGCGTAATTTACCGTATTTTAGCATAATTCTACATAATTATTGTAATTTCAGCATTTTAGTAAATTTACCATATTTTAGCATAATTATTGTAATTTACCGTATTTTAGCACAAAATCGGCCCTATTCGTAGCGTATTTTCTAACAAATATTTAAAAAAACAATTTGATTTTTTTGTGTTATATTTCATTTCAGCATTTTAGCTATTTTTCTCTATAAAAAAAAAATCAAACCGTACAGAATATTTACGGTTTGAATTAAGAATTCAAACCGTAAATAATATATACGGCTTGGGCAGAAATATTTTTTTTTCAGAAACTTGATTATTTATATTAAAATAATTTTATTTTTGGGTAAAAATAAAAATCACGGGGAATAGACAAGGACTAACAAACAGAGTCGTTGGATGGGAAAATAAATATCTTCCCCTTGTTATGTTATGAATTATTCTAGCTTTCTTGGTCTCATAAAAAAAGCTGCCCCTACTTTAAAGAACATACCATGTGCTATTATTCATGATACTTTCAGATAGTACTCGCTTTCTTAATTATGTCTTGTTGAGTTATGAGTTATGACCATTTTTATCATGTACTTGAGATTAAATTAGAGGTAAATTAAAAAAAGAAATTACTACAGGCTTCTTGTTTAGTATATATAAAACATTTATGAATACTAAAAACAGTGTTTACTAGTATTGTGCATTTAAAATATATCTAATATTAGTTATTTTCTTTGATTTTATAAATTTGGTTGCAATGTTAACAAAAAGCGATAACTTGCAAAGAATTGTTGTGTATTTTGACTAGTTTGTCATTTTATCATAAATTAGAAAACTATACATACATGTGCCATCAGGAAATAAATCTTTTGTGATTACAAAGAATCACAGGACCTGCAATTCTAATCCACCCATTCATTTGTTTTGAGATTTGTCATAAAAACTATCTGTTTTTGAGATTCGTCCATGAAGAGAAATGAATGGGTGAATTTGAAATTACAGGTCCTGTGATTCTTTGGAATGAGAAAAGATTTATTTCGGTGCCATCATTAAAGATGTTTTCAGTGGAAATATCCTGTATAAAATCTAGATATTTAACAAATGCTAGATTAAGTTTATTAATTCATCAATTATTAGTCCCTACAGCATTTGATTTTGACACTTAATTAGTATTATTCCCATCCGACGGTTGAAGTCCTCCAGCTTCTGTGCTGTGCTGTGCGGTGACTAGGAATCCTTTATTTGCTTAGTTTGCCGACAATGTTTATTAGGGATGACAAACAGGTCAGCTCGGTTAATTTCTTTCTTGTTTCTACTTCTACATACAGTATATTCTTGGAGTGACATACGTACAGTACTAGATGCCTGGAGTATACATAATTTGATGTGTAAAAATGAACATTCATATATTGAGCAAATTTGATGATATATATCAAGGACACATGTTTAACAGAATTTTAGTCATGGTACATTTGTAACACTAAATAATAGCGTGATGAGAAATCTGTATGCCTGGAGTTTACAAAAAGTTCTGTGGTTACGTTGTGCAGCCTTGGAAGCCTGGAACTAAAATTTTGTGCTAAATTGATAATTATTATTTTCTAGGTTTTTACTTTGATGAGGTTACTTGTAATGTATACCAGTTCCCAAAATATTGCTGGTACCTTTGGTACGAGTACCAGAAAAATAACAGCGACAAATTTGAACAAGTAGTACACCGGTACAAGCCTTGTACATTGGTACAAACAGAAAAGGGTAGCGATACAAGGCTACAAACTTTGTATACTAGTACTTTTGTTGCATTGTCTACATGTGATATAGCTACGCCCCCATCATTATTTAAAGAGTGATTATAAAACATGAACTCTTGTAAATTACACTCACATGTAGGGGTCAACGGGTAACGGGTACGATAAGAGTCAGGTGGAGGTATTTTTTTTATCCATATCCAATTCTCTCAAACCAAAAAGAAAAGAAAGAAAGAGAAGAGGCGATTTCTAAACCATCCCCCACACTCACAACACACACACCAAAAAATAAGAAGATGGCAGAGGCAGCTGTGAGCTATGTGTTGTGCAAGCTTGCTGATGCTTGGAATAAAGGTCAGGAACTGCATGATGTTCGTGGTAATTGAGCACATGCATCGGGAACTTGGCATCATCAAAGCTTATCTAAGAGATGCCGATTCCAAGCAGCATAAGAAAAATGAATTGGTAAAAGAGTGGGTGAACCGGTCAGAGACATGGCCCACGAAATAGAAGATATGATTGATACCTTCCTGGTTGAGATTGAAGAAAACTGTCCAAAAAGCAATTCCTTCTTCTCCATAATGCTTCCAGTTGCAAAAAAACCCAAAATGATGAGCAAGTTGGGTGGCGAGCTCGAAGAAATCACACAGAAACTCAACAGTATTTACCAGCGCCGTACCGACTTGGGAATTAAGGATCTTGGTGCTGGTACTAGTGAAGAACCTTTCAGGCCGACAAAACCTTCTGAAATTGATGATTCAGAAGTTGTTGGCCTTGAGGCTGATAAGCGCCAAATTTTGAAGCAGCTGCTTGATAGAAACATTTCAAGGCGACGGTGCTCTCAATTGTGGGTACTGGTGGCCTTGGCAAGACGACACTGGCTCAAAAAGTTTACAAAAGGTACGTGCATGTGTTCTTCATTGTGGAGCAATCTATAACAAGAAAATTAATGGCTTGATTCCGTCACTCTAAAAAAATAAATAATTAATCATGTAATCATGGAAAAGATCTCCAATGAAATTTTCTCTTTCTGGTCTCTATCAAGCAAAAAAAAAAAAAAAAATTCTCTTTCTTTTGCTTTTTTCTCAACAATAACACAATCATTTTTGAAACTGCAGTGAGGAATTGAAGGGCACTTCGATTGTTACACATGGCTTTCAATTTCTCAAAAGTTCAATTTAAATGATCTCTTGAGAGAAATTATTTACTCAATTGAACCACATAGACCACCCGTAGCAGATAGGATTTACCGAGAAGCTTAAGAGCTCTTTGGAAAACAAGAGGTACTTAATTGTCCTAGATGATGTGTGGACAATTGATCTTTGGGAGATTGAAAATTCATTACCTCAATAATGCGAGCCGCGTGATAATTACCAGCAGATCACTTGATGTTGCTCAAGCAGATTGCAACACAAGTCCCTATAAACTCCGTTACCTATATGAGGATGAGAGTCTAGCTCTCCTCTACAGAAAGGCTTTTCAACAACATATACAACCTGAGAGTTTCCTCCTGATCTCTCGGAAGTTGCCAAAAATTAACAAAAAAATGTGGAGGGTTACCATTGGCATTGGTTGTGCTAGGTGGTATCCTGTCAAGGAGAGAGCGCACGTATAATGCCTGGAGCACATTGGAGGAGACCATGGATTGGGACAATGAAGATGGGAAGAAGTGCTCGCAGGTCCTAGCCATGAGTTATGAAGACTTGCCTTACGATCTCAAACCATGTTTTCTTTATTTGCATCGTTTCCTGAAGATCATAAGATTTCGGGAAAGCATGTTACAAGAATGTGGTTGGCTGAAGGGTTTATACTTAAAAATGGAGCTGGAACAATGGAGGACAGAGCTAGGAATTCCTTCAAGAGCTAGTGCAAAGGTACATCCCTTTTCAACTTTATTTTTAAGGTATAAAGGAAGTCCTGAAATTAACAAAGGCTAGTGCCCAAAGCACACTAATTCTTCTCAAACTAATTCAATCAGTACCCGGTACGCACATGAGCTCTAGTTTACTTCCTTAATTAACAATTCTCCAAAGATGTAACCTTTCGCCTGATCAGTATTTCTAATATAATTTAGATTTAGAGTTTGTAAACGAGATGGT
>JAJGRX010000750.1:5000-7500 GCA_025461125.1 Carex kokanica
AGCCGCAGCGGGGGGGCGGCCACGCAAAAGCGGGGGAAGCCGGCTGAGCGGGGAGCGCCAGCGTGGGGGGCAGCGCAAAAGCGGGGGGAAGTCGGCCAGCGGGGGGATCCCAAGCGTGGGGGAGCCCAGCGGGGGGAAGTCGGCTGAGCGGGGAACCCAAGCGTGGGCGCGCCACGCAAAAGCGGGGGGAAGTCGGCCGAGCGGGGAGCCCAAGCGTGGGGCGGCCAAGTTTGAAAAAAAAAATTGAAACCCGAAAAAAAATTTTGAATTTTGAAAAAAAAATTGAAATTTGAAAAAATTTGAAATTTGAAAAAAATTTGAAATTTGAAAAAAGTTTGAATTTTCGAAAAAAATTTGAATTTTGAAAAAAAATTTGAAATTTGAAAAAATTTTGAAATTTAAAAAAAAAATCGGTTTATCGGGTCAAGTTGCGTGCAAAACTGGTGAGATCGCGTAAAAAAACGGTGCAACACGACCGTTTATGACATGGGGGATTTTCAGGGGGTGGTAACCCTGGGCGTGGCTGGAGCCCCAAATCCAGTATTCCCCTATAGGGGGGCAAGATTTTCAACAGGGGTGCCCCCCCATGTACATGCCCAAGGGTGTACATGCCCCCGCCGGTGCTTTGCGCTGGTGCTGCTGGCGCTCAGCGTCGGTGCTCGCCATGTACATGCCCAAGGGTGTACATGCCCCCGCCGGTGCAGCCACGCAAAAGCGGGGGGGAAGTCGGTTGAGCGGGGAGCCCAAGCGTGGGGGAAGCCACGCAAAAGCGGGGGAAGTCGGCTTAGCGGGGGTGCCCAAGCGTGGGGGCGGCCACGCAAAAGCGGGGGAAGTCGGCTGAGCGGGGAGCCCCAGCGTGGGGGCGCCACGCAAAAGCGGGGGAAGTCGGCTGAGCGGGCAGCCCCAGCGGGGTGAAGTCGGCTGAGCGGGAGCCCCAGCGCGGGGGGGCGGCCACGCAAAGCGGGGGGAAGTCGGCTGAGCGGGGAGCCCAAGCGGGGTGAAGTCGGCTGAGCGGGGAGCCCAAGCGCGGGGTGCGGCCCCACTCAAAGCGGGGGAAGTCGGCTGAGAAGGGAGCCCAGCGGGGTGAAGTCGGCTTGGAGCGTGGATCCCCAGCGTGGGGGCGCCACCGAAAAAGCGCGGGGGAAGTTGCTGAGGCGGGGAGCCGCAGCGGGGGGCGGGCCACGCAAAGAGCGGGGAGGGAAGCCGGCTGAGCGGGAGACCCAGCGTGGGGGCAGCCACGCCAAAGCGGGGTGAAGCCGCCTGAGCGGGGCAGCCCAAGCGTGTGGGAAGCACACACAAAAGCGGGGGGAAGGCGACAGCAAAAGCTGGGGGAAGTCCGGCTGAGCGGGGGGAAGCGCCAGCGGGGTGAAGTCGGCTGAGCGTGAAGCCCCAGCGTGGGAGCGGCCCCGCAAAGCGGGGGGAAGTCGGCTGAGAGGGGAGCCCAAGCGGGGTGAAGTCGGCTGAGCGGGGAGCCCCAGCGTGGGGGCGGCCACGCAAAAGCGGGGGGAAGTCGGCTGAGCGGTGGAAAAAAGGGCCCAGCGGGGTGCTCTGCGCTAGTGCATCCACATAAATGGGGGGGGAGCCTGGGGGATTTCCAGTGGTGGTAACCCTGGGCGTGGCTGGAGACCCAAATCCAGTTTTCCCCTATAGGGGGAGGGATATTGGAAGGGGCGCCCCCTCATGTACATGCCAAGCGGTGTACATGGCCCCGACCAGCGGGAAAAACGGCCCGAGCGGGGGATAAACGCGGCCCGAGCGGGGGATAAACGCGGACCGAGCGGGTCGGAAACACGGATCGAGCGGGTCGGAAACACGGATCGAGCGGGTCGAAAACACGGACCGAGCGCTGAAAAACGCGACCCAGCGGTGGAAAAAACACGGACCGAGCGGCTGAAAAAACACGATCGAGCGGGGGAAAAAACACGGACCGAGCGGCTGAAAAAACACGATGGAGCGGGGGAAAAACACGGACCGAGCGGCTGAAAAAACACGATTGAGCGGGGGAAAAACACGGACCGAGCGGCTGAAAAACACGACCCAGCGGGTGAAAAACACGGACCGAGCGGCTGAAAAAACACGATAGAGCGGGGGAAAACACGGACCGAGCGGCTTAAGAAACACAATTGAGCGGGGGAAAAACACGGACCGAGCGGCTGAAAAACACGATTGAGCGGGGAGAAACACGGACCAAGCGGGGGAAAAACACGGACCCAGCGGCTTAATAACACGGACCAAGCGGGGGAGAAACACGGACCAAGCGCTTAAAAACACGATTGAGCGGGGGAAAAACACGGACCGAGCGGCTGAAAAACACGATTGAGCGGGGAGAAACACGGACCAAGCGGGGAAAAACACGGACCCAGCGGCTTAATAACACAGACCAAGCGGTGGAGAAACACGGACCAAGCGGCTGAAAAACAGGACCAAGCGGGGGAAAAACACGGACCAAGCGGCTTAAAAAACACGATTGAGCGGGGGAAAAACACGGACCAAGCGGGGG
>JAJGRX010000359.1:0-28934 GCA_025461125.1 Carex kokanica
TATAGTGATTTGTGGTGATAATAATAATTACCCTTTGATTAAATTTTTGTTACTTTTGTAAACTGCAAAGCACATGTTTGATCAGGAAGAGAAAACTAAAACAGGTGGTTAGGAATCTTGAAGTCCAACTCCCATTTACTAAAAGTCGGTTTCTTTTGTGTTGGTAGACCTACCAAATTAATCAACTGTTAGGTACAGTTAAATTAACTGAAGCTTATTTTATGTAAAATTGATAATAAGAGTTATGTTTTTTGTATTGTCTTTTTTAGTGAACCCCATGAAATTTACTCTATGATTTCAGGAGAAGACAAACAGAAGTTAAAAATGGTGATGGCAAGAGTAGTTGACCTCCGATCTGATACTGTCACAAAACCCAATGACATCATGCGATGTGCTATGGCAGCTGCTGAGGTAGATGATGATGTGCTGGGATTCGACCCAACTGCTCAGAAGCTCGAGAAGGAAGTTGCCAAAATAATGCACAAGGAGGCTGCTCTTTTCGTACCATCTGGTACCATGGCTAATTTATTTCAGTCATGGTGCATTGTGAGGTCAGGGGAAGTGAGGTTGTTCTAGGGGATAACTCACATATACATGTTATGAAAACGGTGGTATAAGCACAATTGGTGGCGTGCATGCAAAAACGGTGCCAAATAATATAAATGGCACAATGGATATTGAGAAAATTGTGAAAGCTATTAGGAGTATAGATGGGGAGATGTATTATCCAACTACTCGGCTGATCTGTTTGGAGAATACACATGGCAAGTGAGTCAATTTTTTGGTGCTGATGTGAACCAATTGTACCATTCACTGTTTCAGTTTTATATGCATGTCATCCTTGTACGTGTCATTATGGGTGTTTCTAACTGACCTTAGGCCGTATGAGTTATAGTAAAGCTCAAGACTTGTTGTATGGTTGCAAATAAAAGTGCTAAAAATTCATAACCCTTTGAACTAGGGAAGAGGCATTGCAATAGCCTAGTACAAACCCATGCTTTCCCGTGACACGTGTACACACTGTCCACAATTAGTTTATATGTTATATCATGCTGGTCCAATTATGGGGCACATAAAGAAGAAATCATAAACTACAAGGGAACACAAGCTAAAATAATTTAATAGCAGTGAAAAGTGGATTTATAACATTTTCACCTTTGTAATACTATTTGTAGCTGTGGTGGAAGATGCTTATCTGTTGAATACACAGATAAGGTGGGTGAAGTTGCTAAGATATGGCATTAAATTGCATATTGATGGTGCACGCATTTTTAATGCTTCTGTTGTAAGTACCTATTCTTTCTTTTTTTTTTTCTTCTTTGTCTTGGGATTAAATTTAGATTAAATTTCTCTCTGTTTCTTTTTTCCTCTTATATGTAGGCATTAGGCGTGCCTGTCCATAGGCTGGTACAAGCTGCTGATTCTGTTACGGTACATTTATATTTCTTAATTTAATTAAAAATTAATTCCTTTGCTTTTCATTTAAATTACAAAATTTGTACTTCAATAAAATTTCAGGTTTGCTTATCAAAAGGGCTAGGTGCGCCTGTTGGGTCGGTTATAGTCGGCTCAACTGAATTTATAACCAAGGTAATTAAGTAACATCAATTGTCAAAAACTCAAAAGTGTTCTGTAACTTCTGTTTCCTAACATTTTTTAATTTCAATAAACTTCGTTTCCTTACTAGGCAAAAAGGCTTAGAAAGACTTTAGGTGGTGGGATGAGACAGGTGGGGATTCTCTGTGCAGCGGGTTATGTGGCCTTGAGAGACAATGTGCACAAACTGTCTGACGATCACAGAAGGGCTAAAATTTTAGCTGGTAATTTTATTTCTCAACCACATTTGCTGATTGTCATTTGGTGAAATATTTGAACCTGTTTTCTTTTTCTTTTTCTTTTTATTCTTCTTGTAGAAGGGCTTCAGCAAATGGAGTATTTCAGTGTGGATTTGAACTCTGTTGAATCCAATATGGTCAGTTCAATTTTTAAAAGCAAGTTGATATTTACAAATATTCCCTTTTTTCTTGCATTTAAAATGGATCATCTTTTTCAGGTTTATTTTGATATAAAGAACTCCAAAATATCAGCTGACAGACTTTGTGAAGTTTTAGAAGAACGTGGTGTGATTACCATGCCATCTAGCTCAACTAGGTTTTGGTTTACTATTTCAATATTTCATTTATATAATTTTTTTTCAAGAGTTCAATTTTGTTATAGAAGTTATTGGTCTTCACTATTACTTTGACAACTTGACGCTGGTTACGGACTGAGGTATGACCTGATTTTGCCGCTTGTGTACAGAACTGTTTTACTGTTACTAACTGGTGCGGTAACAGTACCAAGTAGCGGTATTGAGGTAATTTTGGGCATAACAAAATGCTGTGACATCACTTTTAGGCTTGGTCTTTTGAACTCTGCTGTCTGCATAATAAATTTGCATATTAATTTACTAAGTACACTACATCAAATTATTTCAGGGTTCGACTTGTTCTGCATCACCAAATTTCAGATAGTGATGTTCAGTTTGCTTTGACATGTATCAAGGTAACAACTATCGGAATTGTGTTTAACTTCTTTTTTTCTGCAAAAAATACTCTTTTTTTTCATTGTATAACATTTAGCTCGGCTATGTTTTCAGGAAGGTGTTGACCAGATTCTGACAGGTGGCAAAAATGGTAAAATTGTGCAAAATTTGATAAATGTTGTTCCAGTGTCAACTGTTTGAAGCAAACCCAAAAGAGATGGAGCTCTCTTCCTTTGAATTGCAGTGTTTACTTCTAAGTGTGAGGAATGATGTCTAGTTAATGTTAGTCTTAAATAACATCATTCCCAATTTACTTTCCTTTATTCAAATAATGTACCAACTTAAGACTAAATTTGCAAAAACTTGTTCTGTGTACTATATCATGTGCCCGTGCTTAAAAAAGAAAAGAAAAGAAGAAAAAACAAGTTGAAGAATTTGTGGACCAGAGGCGAAACCGAACATAGGAAGTAGCTAAGAATCTAGGGAGAATCTAGGACCCAATTTTCTTCGTAATTAGAATTGTTAGAACCTGAAATGGACATACTACAAATTGGCCCGGGCGAGTCGTTTAGTCAACATCCAAGGATCGATGAATGGATGAATTAATGCTGGTACTAGATCGACTTTAAATATCTAAACAAGACAACAAAATGGAATCTACAAACAGGGACCAATACAAATTCCGAGATGGTGGTGGCCTGGTGGGGCTGTTATGTACCGCCTCTAGGCTTCGAATCCATATCCCACAGAATTTAGGATCCGTATCCTCCCAGGTACCTGACTCAAGCAAATTGAAACGGACGGCCCAGATTAATTTCTATCTGGGTCAAACTCAATCCGGTGCTTATGGAGACTGTAGGAGTCTGTTTTGAGATTCGTGCCATGTTAAAAGAACCGTCCGATCGTAATTGTCTTCAATCAGGTAACCTGAGGTGATGTGAATTCCAGAATTTAGATAAGATGGAATGGACGGGTCTCTTTTAGAGAAAATTTAATCTGAGGTCAATATACACAAAGATTTTTAGTAAATATAAATATAACAATTTTAATCGATGGGAGGTTAATGTGTACATAGAATTTTAATTTATGAGGGTCGAATTTAGCATACACATACTAATTTTAAGGACCAAATTAAAGGTTAATAAGTTACATAGACTTTTATTTAAATGATCTAACTGAAATTATTTTTAAGGATCAAATAATTTCATATCTCAGAATGTTTTTACTTTTAAATAAAAAAAACATAGATAGTTTATGCCATAATGTTTATGTTTTTTTAAATAGAAAAAAGATAGATAATTTATGTTATGATACTTTGGTTATTTTGAATAGAAAAATATAGATAGTTTATGAGCTACTTAGATCATAAAAAATAGTAAAAATTAATATTTTACAAATTTATTATATAACCAATTTACTGAGCTACTTAGATCTAAGAAGTTTTTACAATAGGTTTTTGAGGCAATAACAAGGAAGACCTTATGCTATCCATAGCACGTAAGCCTTACTCAGGGATATATTGAATAGCAGTTTGGACTTTGTACTGATTCAATATATATATTATAATTCTTTAATTAATTTGGTATTATGTATTTTTCTATAAGACTTTAGATAATGTTAATAATTAGTAGAAATATAAATTTTAAATTATGAAAAAATGCTAGAGACCAGGTGACAGGGGGAGCACGTATCCTCTGCGGAGTCCTGCGGAGCTTTTAATCTGGTCCGTTTGTTTTGATCGGATGGACCAGATCAGATCTTGCCCGAATTGAAAAACGAACGATCCTGTGTGCAGAGATCTGATATGGTCCGTCCGATCAAAACGAACGGACCAGATTAAAATCTCCGTAGGACTCCGCATAGGATACGAGTTCGTGACAGGGGTGGGTCTCCTCAGAACAGAGGAGAGAGAGAGACAGTTTAGAGAGGGAGGGTTGCGTGGAGTGAAATTTTAATTGGGTTGGGCCTCTTTTGGTATATGGAAATCAATTTCATTTATATTATGGCCTACTAATTAAGTTAATTAAAACTGAAATTTAAATTGGATCATTTCTCACGTCAATTTTCTCAATTTACGTAGCGTTACACTAAGAAACTGAAAGGTGACTTAATTATTTCTCGCCAAACAACATCAATGGATATTTCTATAACTCGGGATTTGAAAAATGTTACTTGTCGTTCTTGGAGCCCCCATGCACCTCATTCCATGGTCATGGTGTTCTCATCTCCTATTTGTGTGTGTGTGTGAAAACTCTAATGGAGGAATCATACTTCCTATCTTACTAAACTTAGGCTCTGATACAACTTATGTTGGCTTATACATAATATATTGTAGTTTCATTTAGTATTTGATGATTTGCATTCTTCATGATTGAGAAAAAGGATATGTGAAGAAAGGAGATCTGACTCTGCTGCTTTTAGAGAAAAGGAGCGTCCTTCTTTTCTTCCATCCTAGTCGTTGAACTTAATCCCACGGTTTAAATTGGTTCTTTCATGTTTTTCATCTCTTCTTCGCTCCAGGGTTTCACCTTCTCCCTACGCTCCTGCTCTCAATTGTCCGTTGCTTCACCTTCTCTCTGTGCTCCCGCTCTCAATCACCCGTCGAGATTCTTTCTTCTCTCCCTCCCGCTCTCAATCCCCTTCTCCATTGTAAGCTTATGAGTTCTTTTTTTTTATTTCACATCTTCCTCTTGTTTTTTTATTTCTCTATGCGCTCCACTGTAAACTTGTCCTTCACATATTTTTTTCAAAATTAGAAACATGCACATAGGGCTGTCAACGAGCTGGCTCGGGCCGAGTTAGGCCCTAGCTTAGCTCATTAATTCTGAACCGAGCTCTTACCGAGCAAGCTGGATCTAGGGCATCTGAGCTAAAATCTCAGTTTGAAATTGTGACGAGCTGGCTCGCTGGGTCTGGCTGAATCTTGTTTTAACTGAGCTGAACAGAGCTAGACTAAGCTAGACAATATAAAATGTACACAAATTCATATAAATTCACAAATTGATGCCTAGCCGAGCTATCTCGCGAGCTGGCAAGCAAGCTAGGCCCCAGCTTGAACTCGTTAATTCTGGATCGAGCTTTTAACGAGCGAGTCAGGTGCGAGTCACGATCGAGCCACGAGGTACGAGTTTTTTTGCCACCCCTACATGGACATATCACTTAACCTGCTTATTTTATTCAAAATAATCTAAATTAAAACAGATTCTTTGTTGTTGCTTTCTTTTTGTTTTCTTTTTTACCATTATTTAGTATTTTTATTGAACCAGCATCATGTTCTTTGGTACCAATGACATGGAGTTTCATTTAGTTAACATTCAGTTAACCTTTTTATTTATTCAACCCGAAATCGATTAGCCTGTTCTGGTTATCTTATAAATTCAAAAATTATAATATCTGATTATTACCTGTTTGCTCTGATAGTTCTAAAAGATTATATGCAAAGGCATTTGAGTCTTTTTATTAAAATGGACTGCTTAATATATCAGCAAACATCTGTTCATGTTTTGTACTGGTACCGAGAAGGTCTGGATCAGTACAAGGGCTTGGAACTGGAAACTAGTTTATTTTTTTTGTCCTAATAGAAATTTACAGTCTTTTTTTATTAAACTAATGCATTCCAGAAGAAACAACTGATATTTGAAGACTAATTCACGAAAGGGAATTGTAGAGATTTAGCTTGTCAGAACAAAGAAAATGCAACTAAGTCCTTACTATTTTTGTTAATCGTAACAGATATTGGAAAATCATAGAATGCTTGATGATTAATGGCTCATATTAGTCTTTCATATCCATGAACCAAAGCATTCTCATTTCATTTACAAAGTCTGAGAACTCAATAAGTTGGATTAAGTCTCAGTGCCATGTTTTCAGAGCCAAATCCAGTTCTGAGTTCTGACCATGAATTGGTACAGAACTGGTACAAGGCTAGGTTGAACCAGAAAAAGGAAAAAAAGAAGAAGAAGAGAAATATGGATCCTTTATTTCATTGATTCTATAAAATATTCAATTATTGATTAGCAACAATGCTTGCTTTGGTTCGAAGCAATCAATGGATAAGAAAGATACAAATTCAAAGAAGAATTTTTTTATTCTAAGAAGTTGTTTGTTTTATCAGATTTCAAAAAAACTTGAGATTTGTTATTCAAAATATTAAAATATCATCACAAAATGGCAAAAATTGTTCATAGAGGGGCATGAGAAGAAGAAAGGAAGCAATAAAATAAATAAAATGCAAACAAGAAAACCAGTTAAAACCTTCAAAAGAAAATAAATATTCCTAAAATACAATTAGATGATTTATTACCATTTAATTAAGACATATCGAGTTCAACCCTCTAAAAACAATATGAAATGCATTTTACAGACAGCCTCCTTTCGCTTTGCTTAACTGGTTATGATATTCATGTATCCTAAAGAAACTGTTTTGATTGGCGAAAGGTTGCCACTTGATTATCAAGGACCAGATTAAATATGGAATATGAGTTGAATAAGTCAGATTCTGACAAAAAATAATAATTCGTAATTAAAGATTATGAAAATGAGTGAAATATGGAATGCAATAAGCTAGATCATAGGGATAAAAAAGAAATGTTTTGATCTGCTAATCATTCTTGATTTCTTATATTACGGAGGTTTTCAGGGGCCAGATTGTAATTTTTCTTCTTTGACAATTGATGGTTGTATCTGTTTCTTTTAAAAAAAAAAGTTATTGGATGGCACCAGTCGGTACCGATGCATTTTGGTATACTGGTATGCAATGACTAATGCAAGATTCACATGTGAATCTGTTTTTTGTTTTTAGGTTTATGCAGCAAATAATCAAATCCGGATCATATTCCAAGTTTTAATGAAACAGTGTTTAAGTGGGTCTCTTTCTTAGTATATTTTAAACATGTCTTGTACGAACGTTTAAGCACCTGACAATCTGAATTTCTGGGCCAAATTTAGCTCTTTTAACTAATTCTTAATTTCTTTTCTTACACGGGAGAGAGTCACGTGAAAACTTTCCATAATTCATTTGGGCAGAATGGGCAGAAAAGGAGGATGTTGAAAATGGCAACGCTGCCAAGCCCAACCCAACCCAAAATATATAACTAGAATAGTTAGGAAAGTTCTAGAGTAATTAAGTTAGTACATGAAGGTTAGTGAATTTACTAGTGGGTTAGAAAATATCTAGAATTTTAGATATTTTAATTGAGGGTCTAGAGATTTCTATGGCAACTATAAATAGGGTGCCTTGATCCTCATTTTGTATCATCCAAGCAAATCAAACAATTCATCTTCTAGCTAAGAGTCATAGTAGTTTGGAGGTGTAGAAAATATTGAGTAGTAGAGGTGTAGTTGTAATAATAGTTTAGAGAGTAATAAAATTAGTTTCAATTAGTGTCTCTACTCAACAGAGGACGGTGCTTTTCTCAAAGAAAAGCAGTAGATTCGGATCCGAAGAAAGGAACTAGTAGAAAGATCTATATTGATCTCTCTGTCTCCATTTTATAGCTAATACATACTTTTAGTTACTTATCAAATTCATACAAGACATAACATAGGTCATTTCTAATATCAATATGAGGAGGGTTCAAATGCCTCCATTTTTCATGCCTCCACCATGCCTCTATTTTTAAAAACTTTAATAACTCAAAATTTAAAACTTAAAAGTCAAAACAAAACTGTTGGATATGATCTACATCATCTTATCTATGCACATATAAAAAATTATGACATTTTAATTTTGTTTTGGTTGTCATCAAGAGCTTATAAAAAATGTAATAATATGGATAATTTCTAGACGTTGATTTTTCAACTTATTGATTCACATAAAAAAAAAAAAATCAAAATGTGATAATTTTTTGTGAGCACATAGATAAAATGATGTAGATCATATCCAACGGTTTTATTTTGATTTTTAAGTTTTAAATTTTGAGTTATTAAAGTTTTTAAAAATGGAGGCATGGTGGAGGCACAAAAAATGGAGGCATTTGAACCCTCCTCTATCAATATTATATCTTTAGTTCATCACCTAAATAAACTAAATTACTCAAATAGTTATACAAACCAAAATTCCATTACCTCTTAGGCTTTTACTATTTACTAATACATCCCTGATAATTAATGAAACGTTTCATTATAATTAATGTTAATTCAGCACTCTTGTCCCCGTGTGGATCACATGGAATGACTGTTGCAAAGGGCAAGTTCACAGAACCAGCAGAAACAGAGCTAGAAAATATGATAGAATGTGACATAATTAATTTAAACATAATTATAATTTTATAATTATTTCGAAAAATATGACAAAAAAACATATTTTAGAAACTTTTTAGATCAAGAATAAGCAAGTGCCTTCTCCTGATCTACAACAATTCCGTTGTATAGTAGTAATCAGGGGTGGACCCAGACGTATCCAGGGAGAATTTATCGGTTCCAACCGACTTTGCCCCACTTGGAATTTTTTTTGCCCCTCTCTGAACGTTTGATTTATAATTTGAGTTAAATTTAGGGTTAAAATTGAAATAAATTTGTTGAATTTGATTGGTAATTAGAATTATAAGTCAAAGCATCAGAAATTACAAATCAAAGCATTGAAAAGTATAAGTTAAAGCATTGTTTTTTATCGAGTACTCAATTAGTTAATAGATTTAAACCCGATTCGATATTTTTTTTGTCCTTCCTGACAAAAATTGTGGATCCACCCTGGTAGTAATTTGTTGGATATTCTAATTAATGTGATGGTGTTGGACTATAGTCGTTAGGCTGTTTCGTCTACTATGGCACTGTTATTTGCGCACTAGTACTCTGGGTACTGGTTTTCATGTCAGCGTTGCCAAGGGCTGGGCTGGTACATGCTTGTACCTCATATTGGATGTGGCAAGGTTCCAACACTTCTTCTTAATTAGCTAGCTAGGCGTGTTTTCCTTTTGATTTGCTTTATTTTCCTCTGGGTGATTTCTTGTAAGCTAAGAGTTTGTTTGTCCCTTGACAATTGAGATACTGAGTATAAACCTTACATTCATTTTGTAATGAGTACAGTTCAGCATCTAGTTTACTTTGAAGATAAGTGTGCTTGTACTCCAATTAGGGGTGTTCAAATGGATCAGTTTATTCGGTTTTAAACCGAACCGGCAAATTTCGGATTAATTGGATCGGTTGCTAGGTTTAAATGGTTCGGTTCGGTTTAGTTTTTGAAGAAATTCGGTTTAAATGGTTCGGTTCGGTTCGGTTTTGGGATCTCCAAATCGGTTTGAACCGAACCAACTGGTTTAATAAAAAATGGATCGGTTTATTTTGTGTGATTTATAATGGATCAGTTTATCAAAAACCGGCTTGTGTGGTTATCAAAAATGTTATCCAAATCGGTTTGAACCGAACCAACCGGTTTTGAAATATTTATTTGTAATTTGAAATGTTTGTATTTGGTTCAACCGAACAAACCGAAGTTTAAATCGGTTTAATCGGTTCGGTTTTAGATCGGTTTGAAATTTTAATTCGGTCGGTTTGGTTGGGTTTTTAAAATTCGGTTCAAACTGCAGGTTCGGCAAAAAAAGTTCAGTTTGACCCGAACCGACCGGTTGAACACCCCTAACTCCAATATTAAACTTGTTCTTTTAATATACTAATTGAAAACGTGATCGATCACGTGCCTTTGTGTTTTTACATCAAGCTAGTTACTTTTAACAAAAATAATCCTTCTTTAATATTTAGTTTTTCTTTTAACACTTATATATATTTACAATTCTTAAGTTTGTCTAGCGATCCTACTAAATCGCAATGATTATCACAGCTATATGTTACATACAATCATTAGATACTTCTTAAGAATAGTAAACATGTAAGTGTTACGGAGAACTCGGTAGATGTTGAAAAAAAAAACTAGCCAAGTGTTCAAAATATTAATCAAAATATAATTAAGTATTTAATTTTAAAACACGCAGTTACACGGTCACATTCTCAATTAATGGCAACATGATAAAAACAACAATATTAGTATTCAAAGTACGTAATTGCATAAATATAATGTAAAACATATATTGTAATAAATTTTTATATTTAAGTATGATATGTCAACATAAATTATATACTAATTAGATATGGACAGAATTTCTTTTCCTTGATAATTTGTACCTCGATTGAAAAGGCGTTTTTCTTCTTTATTGTACAGTAATGTGTTCGATTTAATCTTTATTAGGCTTTTTCTATTTTTTCCTTCCTGATAATTTGCATTTTTGTTATGAATACTTTGTAGTTCTTTCTATGCCATTAATACTCGTCACCGTCGGCCACAAGAATTAACCAGTGTTTGGTCTAGTGGCAAATTAAGAACACTCTCCGTGTGGCAAAACGTTTGTTCCGAAGCTATGGTGCAATCAATTGGTTTTCCAATTCTAAAGTCCAAACTGTCGATCCAAACCGTTAGATGTGATCTTTACATAATTTTAATGAAATAACAAACTGAAATAAACCTGTTACGGTATAAAATATACAAACGAAATACCATAGCAGGTTTATTGGAAATGAACAAGTAATTTGCTTTGTGGAAAGTCCCGCAGTCTTTAAGTTCGACCTCTCGTTTTCGTATCTTTCTCTTTTTACCTAGAACCCACAAAGTGGAACGGTGAGAGATTGAAATCTCCCAGTGCGGTATTCAGTTCCAGTCGAATTATTCTAAGATCCAACCAATTAATTAAACCAAACCACACCGAGTTCAAATATAAGAAGAAAACATTGATAATTCAAATTCAAGAAGAACTTACAAAACTAAAACCAATCAAGTATCATATAAATTGTTTGCCATGAAATATGCATATGTCTAAATGCTTTACCATCATATTAGTTCCTATTATGCAATGCTCATGTATTATGTCAAATGCACCAATGTACAAGCGACAATAATTAACTAATCACATAAACTGATCACCAACATTTTCAAACCCTATAGCTTAAATATAAGTGCACAAATGTTCTTGTCAATCAAATCTGTTAACATTTTGTCTTACGATTCAGATTCGACACTTATCTGACTACGGATCGATCATGTGCTACCACGAATATGGTGCCTACACAATTTCTGTTAAGCGCATAACCTCAAATTGTACACTTACCACGAATACAGCGCCTATGTGACTTCAGTTATGCACTTCCATGAATTAACGATGCCTACATAACAGAATCACGCACGCGCTACCATGAATACAGCGCCTACGCAATTTATGTTATGCGCTTCCACAAATTAACGGCGCCTACATAACAGAATCACGCACTACCACGATACAGCGCCTACGCAATTTATGTTATGCGCTTCCACGAAATAACGTCACCTACATAACAAAAATTACGCGCTTACCACAAAAATAACACCTACATAACCCCGGTCATGCGCTACCACAAAAGAACAACGCCTACATGACCGGTCAAGTTTCCAAGTTCAATATTCAATCAATACATGACCCTAGTCATTTGCTACCACAAAAAGACAGCGCCTACATGACCGGTGAAGTTTCCATGTATAATATTCAATCAAATGCACATGTCTATGTTATGCTTCATGAGAAATGCCATGCATTATTATCATGCAATGGTTCACTTAAATCAAACTCATGAATCAACCAAGTCATTTTATGTCAAGCCATGCACCAATTTCAGAATAAGTATGATTAATTTTCTAAGACATTTCATGCATTCATATCATACAATTTAAAACTATAACAAATATTTTTAGTAGGACAAACAAATTAGAAATCAGCAAGCAATTATCAAGAAAATAGCAATCATGCAAACCAAATCTTGTTTCAAATAATATTAAACCCAATGATTCAATCATGTCATTCTTTAGTCCCATAAATTGATACAAAAACCCTCAAATACCACACTTGAGGCTTATGCATACAATTCGAAATTACAACACCTTGTCTAAAGTGTGTCACCATACAACCCAATTTGGTTAACGAATTAGCGGGAATGTTATTCCAAAGTCTACTAATTTTAGTGCAGTCCATTTATATCAATTTCAATGTAGTCCCCTTTATATTTGGTCAATACCCATATGTTATATTAATTAAGCATGCCTTGCAAATTTGACCCTGTTACCAATAATTAATCTATTATACTGCACACATAACAATCAAGCAACTAATTTAACCATAATACACAAACAATCAACAAGTAAATTTCAATCAATAAGCACACAACGTGCAACATAAGGCCAGCAAGAAACCCGCAAGCAATCAACAATAATAACTTAAGTTGAGAGGGGCAAAGAATAACTCGAAATCCGCACCTGTTAACGTTGGGCACGATTAGGCTAGAAGTCGGTCTCTGTTCCGAATCAAGCCTATCGAGTAGCTCGAGGGCTGCCCAAAGAACGCAAGCAATCAATCAATCAACCCAGCAACTACCCTTCTTCTCGGTCTTCCTCTTTTCCCGGCCATGTCAAGCTACCGACGCCACTTCTTTCTCACCTTTTTCTCTTCTCTATTTTCCCTCTGTTTTCCTTTAATTTTTGTTAATTGCTTTTCTAGGGTGGTCGAAGTAGAGTGCCCAAAAGAAAGAACAATGGCCGTACTTTTTGTTATTGTGGTATTTCTATTTTTACCTTTCTAAGAGAAATAACGGCAAGAAAATATTAGTGGGATTTTGGTGGCTGTAAAGAAATTATGAAAGGTGTCCCCACATGTAATTGATTTACCAAGAAATTGATCTAATATTATTTCATATGCAAAGGGTTAGTTGATTTACACTAAACCGCCTACAATTAATAATATTAAACTTGATGAATAAAAAACTAAGTTTCTAATTAATAGAATATTGTCAAATAAATTTTAAAAGAACACCAACTAGATTAAAACTTTTATAATCATTACAAAATTGTAGAAGCAAAAGAAATTCAATTCATTAACATATGTAACTATTTTACCATAGCTGAATGCAACTTGAATATGTTGTGACATTTTTAGAATTTCTGATTGCAGTACTTATAAAATTTGTCAATCAATATTTGTTAAGAGCTTTGCAATTACTCATTTTCTGATTTTATTATTCCAATGCATTTGTAGTGTATTAATTTCAAATTACTAAATACAAAGATTTATAAATATACTTGGAATCCAAATTGCTACTTTAAACGCACTATACATAAAGTAAATAATTTTCCAAGTGTTTAAAAAAAAAATGGGATGTATCACTTTGTGCTTTTGCAATCCTTATTGTGAACAAAAATCATGTACTGCAAACTACAAAATAATTGTTTATAAAATTTATATCCGCTAGGAATATATTGTGTCCGCTAAATATACGTTACAAGTACTAATTGTTATGGTCCGTTATTAGCTGTGTTTCAATGGATAAAATGTACGAATAATTAACAACTCATTCAACATGTAACATGCAGTAGCCAAACATTAGAAACCCTAATAAATCATAAGTAACTGTATATATTTCAATGCATAAAACATTATTACTAAAGAAAATTTCAATGATATAAACATATCAAGTATGTACTGCAAGTCTGCAACTGTATTTGGATTCTCAAGCGTGTAGCTAGGTTGTCTTCCCTTCAGTATCAGCAAGAAAACAAAAAATTAAACTTGGCCAAGAACTATTCTGTGAGGTTTAAATTCCATGTAACATCCTAAAATTTACTCCAATTATGCATGTTCTTAGATAATTGAAAATTGTTTCCGATTACATTTAATTAACTTAATTGGTCTTCTGCAGACAAGGTTTACATATGTAAATATGGCCATGTGGTGCTTATAAAAATGTAGTAGAGTAACGACCTAGTAGAGCTCAAGGACGTGCCTGGTTTCTCATGGAATCTTATTTCACTAGGATCAGGGTGACTTATTATAATATTATTTTATTAGAACCAGTAGATAAGCTTATATATCTATAGCTAACAAAATGAGGCGTCGACGGTATATCAAGGAGACATTTGGTACCATAAAAAGTAACAAAAGAGAATCCGAAAAAGCCTGCCATTGACTCAAACTGATAACCACAGATCTACAGACTTAGTTCGAGCTCAAAAAAATCTCACACAAGGACTAAAGAGATCTCCTGAGACTCAGTTTCAAAGTACAGCGCATTCATAGTTATTATTCCCTCTCCCATCCTCTCTCTCTCTCTCTGACTCTCTCTCTCTCTCTCTCCTCTCATGTTCGGCGGTGTCTGCCATAAAACACAGACACAGTATACCTCATATAACATGGTAAACCTCACCTCACAAAAGAAAAAGAAAAAAAACATGGTAAACCATTATGTCTAATGGTTAGCCAGGGCAGTATCTCCCTCTTTACTGAAAGAAAAGATAGAAACCGGACAAAAAGGATTCCTCGATTAAATCTGCACTCAATAAGAGAAAAATGAACAATACATGAAATATGAATTCAGAAGTCAGAACAGCAGAAAGAAGAAAATATCTCACAGAAAATATACCTCTCAAATAATAGAAATTTAAATAAGCAAACAAACGAAACATTAAATGAGAGTAAATATAGAAAGGCCCAACAATAAACTCCATCTTCTCACATTTATTAGTCAAACATGCATGATTTCTCATCTTAAGATGCACCTGGAGGCGACAGCTGATCCGGTTGGTTTTGCGTCTTCTTGCGCTTCTTCTTCTCATAGCTGACACCACGGGCTCGCGCCTGGTGCTCTCTGACCTCACGAAGATAGAGCCGGACTGATCGATCACCGAATGGATTCGACTCTGGCCGTCCACCATTCTCCTCATAAGCAGCCCGCAGCCGGCCAACGAGTGCATCAAGGCTGCCCCATGCTTGCCTTAATGGGCAAGGGCAAGGCGCTGGTGGATTCGGGTGACCAAAAAATGGACATCCCTGGGTGTGCACCTACAGTACAAGTAGAGAAGGCTGAATCAAAATTTTTAATCCATGTCCCTAATCTTTTTTCAATTATAATTTTTCGATTAAAATAGCAGGATAACTACCTACTTTGTGTTAATTCAAATTACCTCAAAGATAGTGCAGTGCAGCAAGTAGGGAAATAAATCACTAGAAAGATTCGACTAGTTTGAAAAAATGAGAAAAAAAATGACGACAAGAGACTATGAGGCGGTCAATCGGATTTACTTTCTTTCCTCAATAGAATATTCTATATAAAGAGAATTTTATCAAAATAAGAACTGTATTCAAGAAAAAAGTAAATTTTGGTACACCTTGTTTTTGTTTTCTGATTGTCGATCATTGTGAATATATATAAAAGCATAATGGAGATCTCATTTTTCACCGCTTTGTTTCGCGAATATATAAAGCATTATGGTCTACTTGCCGGAAATAAAAGATTTTAAATATATATGGTTAAACTTGGATTCATCACAATGTAAATCTATACCTTCGTTTTACCAAACTGATCGAGATACCGCAAGAACTCAAGCACATGTGCCCCACCACACTGAGCCAGGCTGAGGGGAGGCCTCCTGTTCCTCAAATATTGGCCAAAGGTGTTCCAGTCTCGCCGCTTCTGAGACTCGTACCGACTCGGCGAAGACACTGACGAGGAAGACCCAGATGCTGAGGCTCCTGAGCCAGCTCCGATTGGAGATCCGGGGCCACCATGTGAATCATGAGGGCTATCCATTTCTAGGGTCAATTAAACCTACATAATTAGTTGATATAAATTTATTTATTAGTGGTGTTATTTATGTGCATGGTGAATGATGAATGATTTTAATTTATCCTATTATAGTGATAGAAAAATAAAATATTTTCGAAGTTGGTGTGAATATATTGATATGCTAAGCGATTCTTACTCATCTTACTAAGTTAATTAAGAAAGTAAATATGAATTTATCCTGAATTTTTTTATTCACATGCACGCATCTTGGACTTGGCAAAACAAAAAGATGCGACCTGTGCAATTTAAATATGCGCACATTAAACAAAAAGAACAACAAAGAAAAATAGAGAGAGAGAGAGAGAGAGAGAGAGAAGAAGCAGCTTACAGTAGGGACAAGGGATCTGGTTAGTATGGGAATGGACCGATTACATGCTTCTACTTTCAGCGAAATTCTTGCATGTAGGTCGAGGGATTGTTTAGCCTAAAAAGGGGAAAGATGATACTATTGGTTCCAACAGAGGTGCGAGAGAGTGAGAGAGAGAAGGGGGAGGGGGTACAGAAAGAGAAAGAGAGTACTATTAAGAGTCTAGGGTGAATAGAGAAAGTTGAGACAGCGACTTGAAAATTGATTGGACAGGAGGAAAAGTTAAATTAACGTGAGTGGGGAGGTCGGAGTATGAATTATGACATGGTAAAATTTAATTAACCTTGGGAATTTAACTAACAGGTACAAAGGTTAATTGAACGCGGAAGGACAGTCTTTATGAATTAACTGACTTAATTTGAAACATTTCTTAGCTTTTGAGATGATTGGTTCTTTCAAACAATCAAAGGTTGTCTGCGGGCACTTCTTTGATTTCATTTGTAAATTGTGATGAAAATTCACCTAGAGGGATAATTGGATATAAAGCCTCACGATTTATACTCTATTTGTTTACAAAGATACACTTGCCTCTGATGCTATCAACTTGAACCATCAATGTTGTAAAAATTAGGATGTGCTTGGCAGAGAGGGACCGTCGAGCATTTAATCGCTCTGTCACCGGCTAATGGAAAATTTGCGGAAATTTTGTGGAAATTTTGATCTTCATGAGAGAAATTATCTAACAAGTTACACCATCTTCAATCCTCGGACAAGTATCCTCTTCAATATTGTAAAAGATTCCCTTCACTTTACGGTTTGAGATTAACTCCCACCCGTTTTTGGATTCGGGCTAGTGCAGGGCAATATTATTGGGCTTTGAGATTCGTGCCAAGTTAGAAAGAACGGTTCAAAATCCAGTAATTGTAAAAGATTCTCTATTACGGTATCATGGAAGATCTGAATTCTCAATCCTCCGTATAGTCCCGCAAGCCCACTTTCATTTTTCTAAACTTATTTTTTTATACTCGCTTTTCTTTTTTGAACTTTCATTTCTTTCTTTCTCCCGCAAAAAAAAATTATTTTTCTCATCACCCACCCATCTTGATATGTTAAATATAAATACTTGATATATTATATATAAACACTTGCACATATAGGTATAAATACTTACATTACAAAGAAAAAAAAAATATTTCTTTCTTTCTTTCATCACCCATCCATCTTTTACATGTTTTCAGAGGAAGTTTTTTTATCTCCTTCATTCAATCTCTTCCATATTTTCAATAATTTGTGAGCAATCTCATGAATCTAAAACTACAAATATCTTGTACATGATTTTATTTTTCAAATGAGATCTATATTAAAGTACTTTCGAT
The DNA here is from genome assembly GCA_025461125.1 of Carex kokanica. NCBI lineage: Eukaryota > Viridiplantae > Streptophyta > Magnoliopsida > Poales > Cyperaceae > Carex > Carex kokanica. The sequence goes on from JAJGRX010000359.1 coordinate 17,837, forward strand.
TTTATATGTATAAATACTTAATATATTCGATATAAATAATTGAATCCAATATAGACAGTATCATATATTGCCCGTGTAATTATCCATTATCACATGATATCTCTAATTGATATGTTCAGGTATTAGGATTGTGTCATCCTCATGAACATTATCTATTATGTTTCTTGAATCGGAAGTTCGACTATATAATGTACAATCAACACTTTGATCATACTACATGCATTATAGTCTTGCTTCATCAAGGGGCCCTTAGATATCATCGCTTACACAATATCTACTAGTATTGCATAAGAGATAATTGTCATTTTGATATTCGCAAATTTCTCCATATGAGGAATATAATCTTTAGTAATTACCCTTATAACTGTTCTTTGCAGAAAGTGTTAGACAATACTACAAGACAAATTCTTTATATGAGAAAACCGAATGATCCCAGACATAATATATTTACACCATGTGAACATATAATGACACCAAACACAGAACCCTATCAATGTTCACATTAGGTCATTCCAATGCCATATTCCGCTAATATGCATCTGTGAGATTAAACCGATCCACTATCGATTGATCTGTGAAACACAACCAACATTCAATCCTCACACTAATCTTATCTGTAAACAGTGTTCCTTGTTGTATACAAAGATTAGGAAAAATCTAAAGTTTATTACTTATTATGAAATAGTATTTTCACAATCTCGGAATCTTATTTCAGATACTATAAAGTAATGTCAAATTCAAGGAACAAGTTGATTAAATCAACCATTGTATGAACAATATTATGGAGCAACATTTGCTATAGGACACTAACTCCATCACGTTGCATGGCACGGAGCACTTTGTTACACTAAGTGGGTTTTGTGATTTCGAAGTTCAAATATTCGATCTGAAGTGCTCAACGTGTTCTTTATATTAAAATGTGCTTAGAGACCAATTTATATATTTTTTTATTTTTTTTAAAAATCAGATTTTTTAAAATCACTGTTTTTAGTTTTTTTATATTATTTTTTTATTAAATTAAACAGTGATTTAAAAAATCTGAAAAAGTAGTTTTTTTTTTTTCAAAAAATGGTCTCCAAGCACATTTTAATATGGAGAACATGTTGAGCACTTTATACTATTTGAACTTTGAAATCTCAATAACTCACTTGGTATAACAAAGTGCTCCGTGCCAACATCGATATATTAGCCAATATCTCTCTTTATATATATATAGACAATACATAAAGGAAGTTAATTGAATTCTAATAGAATATGATTATGTTGGAATAATTTCCAATAATTGTAAATCAAAATTCTAAATTCAAAATATGTAAACTGATACTTGAATAAATTAAAATAAAACAAGTTCATGACAATATATTTTAGAAAATTTAGTGAGTCGAACAATCTATTTGCTTAATTATATCTGGGATCGATTTGTGTTCCTTTCTGTAGTTTTAATCGTTTATCGACCTCGTGTGCTAACGAAGAAATATAGATGATAGAATACTGAACAGATTGCAAATATCTTAATTTGTATCTGTTCATAGGATATATCATTTTCAGTTTCTCTTCAAATTGCAAAAAGAAATATAGAATATCATGAATTTTTTTTTTTTTTAATGATAGGTTGCAAGCCAGTATCTAGGGAGGGAAAAACGTGCCGTGCCGTGCCGTGCCGTGACTAACACGCCGTGACTTTGGTCACGTGCCGTGCCGTGCCGTGACCAAGTAAATTTTTCACGTGCCGTGCCGTGCCGTGACAAAAATTACGAGGGGTGGTCACGGCACGCGAGTCACGCCGTGACTCGCGTGCCGTGACTAAGTCGTGCCGTGACTAATTCGTGCCGTGACCAAACGCGCGTTAGTCAAATTTGATCGCATTTAACGTTTAAAAAAAAAATGAAACGATTCTTTAAAATTCAAATGTTTTAATTGAAATTTAAATGTAATATTTTAATTAAATAAAATTATACCTTATAGGAAGGTATGTTAGTGTATTGCTTCGCTACTGCCGTGACTGGCGTGTCTTCCGTTCCGTGACTCGCGTGTCCCGTGCCGTGCCGTTCCGTGTTTCCGTGCCGTGCCGTGCCGTGACCAAGACAATTTCCGTGCCGTGCCGTGCCGTGTCTTCTTTGCCAACAATTGGTCACGGCACGCGAATGGTCACGGCACGGGACACGCGAGTCACGGCACGTGACCGACACACGTGCCGTGCCGTTCCGTGCCGTTACCGTGCCGTTCCGTGACGGATCCGGCTCCGGCGTGCCATTTTTCCCACTCTACCAGTATCTTTCCATTATTTTTTTTTTTTTAATTCTGAACTACTAAAAACAATTTTTTATTCTCTAAACTCAAATCTGTATATAGTACACGCAATACAAATTCTTTTTCTTGGAACCCAAGTAGACTTGTTCATCGAGAACATCCATCTCATACGATTGAGATAAAAATAAATAAATTAATTCATCAAAAAGAATAATAAGATAATTAATTGCTTGAAAGACGGTGGCATTGATTATGTTTGTGTGCATTGGTTATGAGAACATAGACAAAAAGTACTCTTCACCTCATTAATTGTGACCAAGTCTCCCGTACAATAAGAAATGTATATAGGCCTATAGGGTACGTTTGGGTGAGCGAGAATAGTTCTATTTTTAGAACAGTAGTGATATTATGAATACCAATCAATTCAAACAACTTGATACTTATTCGGAACAGTTCAGAAAAATACTATTCCGCTAATTCAGAAAAAAGTTAGAATAACTCGAGTTACAAAGAAAATATATAAAATAATAACTTTATTCATTCCATTCATCATTATTCTAAATGTTCAATCCAATCAACATTTTCGGTATTCCGAATAGCACCATATCAACACTATTCTTACACTCTTCCAAAAATCACTATTCTCATCTACTAATCTCAAATAGTAGCTATTCTAACTATTCTAGCTATTATAGTATATAATTTTATTTCAAATTTGAATGATCTATCTAGAATTCTGCATTCATTGGACATTTCAAAACCAAAAATCGTATCCGTATAAGCATAATTAATCTTACAAAATCTGAACAGATACAAATAAAGATAGAATATTAATGTATAATATATATACAGATACAAATATACATGGGTATATATATACATATATAAAACGTTTCCACTCCTAGTGTGCTAGGCTGCTAGCTAGGTTATAATTAAGTTCCACATGATTTCCAAAAACTTATGAAACGGTAAATTATCATATTTTTACAATGTTGCTCTGCGCTGGATGAACAGGAGCACATATCTGGATCAGGTGCTGGCATGGTGGGCTCTCCCTCTCTAATTGGTTTTCGGTTTTCACAGATGAATAATTAATCTAGAAAGAACTCATGTAGAGCAGGTTATCCATAGTTCCATACCATATATCCTAGATTCTATTTTTAGATCAGAGGCCAGCTAGCTTGTTCTATTTTATCCTGTACAGCGTACGTAGGTTAAATAGAGGTCATACATATCATTGAGTCCATGCACGTATTTTATTTACTTGTCAGCCGACACAGTTAGTGCGGCGAATCATCAACGCAGAGGTGACTGATAGAAATGTTAAATTTCTATTACTCACCCATATTGACTAGTGGTGTCAATGATACCCTTTTAACCGTTTATCCTACTGATACCGTATTTGATAAAGTGAATATGCACTGGCGAATCTATCTACTTTCCATGAATGAGGTAAATTGATTCTCATTTATTTTCAATTTTTTTTGTATTTATAACTTATTTTTAATATAGTTTAAAGTAAAATATTATGTATGGTGTGAAATTGACTCCATTCGTAGTAGAAAAAATTTATATGCTTAATTAATTCTCACTCATGTTTGATTTTCATAGTCTGAAAATCTTGCTCTGCCTCTGCGGGTATGGATAAGATTTTTTTTTGTTAGCTTATTGGTTTCGTTAGCTAAACAGATAAGGATACGTTTAAAGATCATTTCGTACCCGTTACCCCACATTGGTAACTTATATAAAATAAATTTATATGATAATGTTTGAGCAATATTAATTAGTGATGATAAAATTTATTTGTGTGATTATTTCATATGATAATGTTTGAGCAATAATTAGTGATGTACTTTTGTTATTTAGTGTATGTTTTTTGCTTATAAGAAAAATGTTAAACATATTACTTTTAGTTGCATTTTTTTTTTGTTGGTGAAAAGGCCCGTAGGCAATTTATAGGTATGTTTTGTTGTTTAGTTCTATATATAATTGAATTTGTCTGAAAAGATATTGTGTTTTTAATTTTTTTTTCTTTATAAAAATACAATTTAGTTGGAATTGATTGCACACTTGTTTTTCTAATTTTTTTTATTAGTAATGTGATTGTATATGTGTGAATGATAAATTTTGGTGTTTTATTTGCAGTCAGTGCTTTCCATTAATATCAAAATACAACAAATTCTCCATGTCCTTTGCGGATTGATCTGTGTAGAATTCCGTTAATTTGATATATATTGGGGTGTGACCTAAAAATTATATTACACAATTTTTATATCAGTGCGTCCACGTTAGTTTGAATTGTGTTAGATGCATATTTTGCGTGGATTTTTGCCTACTTGTATGTCTGTTTCTTTCTGTCCTTGTTGTATATTTTAACGTGGTGCTAAAATCTCTTACCACGCACATAATATGTGCAGCGACACAATATGACTACAAAAGACAGGCACTTTTCGCGAGAATAAAAAGTGATTTTTCGCGACGGAGTACCGTCATAAACGTGCTTTTTCTATTTGCGACAGTACTTTTCGCGACGAAGTCCCGTCGCGAAAAGTGCCTGTCTTTTGTATATATATATGGTATGTGTAAGGGTTGGAGTTCTCAAAGAGCACACAAGACACAAAGAAATAGATGTCAAAGCCAATTTTCTATTTTTCTCACTTGACAAAATTAGGTCATAGAGATCTTAATTAAATAGATTACACAAAATTACAAAGAGGTTCAAACAGAACAACATAATTTGTGAACAAATCCTAAATGAGATCTAGACCTAACTGCATGGACACGTTTAGACATGTCAGGTACAAATTTCAGTGTTGTGTTAGTCAGACTGATAATCATGCGTCTCATGTCGAAGATGTTCAATTAGGGCCTGTTCGGCACAATTACTATGAGCGTGGGAAAAAAAAAAAATTCAGTCTGAAGTCGTGTTTTCTGTCTCACGCACACAGTAATCGGTAGTTCAAAAATTTTCAAATCCTGTTCCCATTCCCGTTCCGGAACAGGCACTTAATTCAGTAATAACTTATATTTATTCGAATACAAACTGGGTATTAATAGGAGCTTTCCTTTCATTACTTTTTGCAATGTGCAGTAGTGGAGAAAAAATAGTTAGACAAAATATGACACTATTTCTATTGGACATCTTGATAGGATCATAGGACATCCTTATGGTCAATAAAAATATTATGTATTCGGTCACGTCAATTAAATCATTACTTTATTGTTGTAAACCATTTGAGCAAAACAAAAAGCTTCACTGCTACCCATAAAAGATACGGCCATGAGAATTTGGATTTTTTATTTTAAGAAAATACAATATTATTTTTTCAAGATATTTTTTTCTTTCAAAAATAATGAGGGGTATCAAAACTTTAATCCAATACAACTTTGTCACAACACCACACAACGACTGCACATTTATACCAATTTAGCAAACAAAAAGATAAAAAGAAGAAGGATGTCCCGAATCTAATTCCAGATCTAACAAGAGCTTACCGGATCAATATTTGGTTCGGTCACTCTCATTTTCGTTATCTGTTGTATCAGGGGCGGAGTCAGACTTTCAAACTATGAGGGTCAAATATGAAATGGAGTCAATCATGCATATACAATTTTTATACTGTGAATGAAATCAATTTACAATATCTACAACATTTTATTATACATTATATAGAAATCATATATAAATATAAAAATTTTGAAAAAAAAAATGAAGATCAATTGATCCCCATATGGTCTTACTCCCTCCGCCTCTGTGTTGTGCAATAGGTGGTGTTAATTTTGCTGTGACAAGTGGTGTATCAAACCAAATATCTGGTCCTTACTATTTTTGGAGAAAAAAATAATTAGTTAATCTTTTTTGACATTTTAGTTTTGTTTGTTCTAAATCTATAAAAAAATCGAGAATTTATCAACTTGCAGCTGTGTACTGTGCAGTACTGGTTCTGATATATAGGCATCTCATGCCGACTCTTGTACTCCTGCTTCCACTTGTTCATGTCAGTCGTCAGATAGCTTTTCATGAACAGCATGCAATGTCTCTGTTTCTATTTTTGAAATAGTCACGAGAAATAATTTCTCTGTAATTTTAAGTGTAATTTAGCATCTATTATTGAATATATTTTGTTTTAATTTTATAATAGATATGTTGCACCGTAAATATTTATATAATTATTTTAATATACAATTATGAAAAACATGACCTTCTGTTATTCTGTTATAATAATTTATATTATTAAATGAGTTACTTTTAATAATAATATTGCTTCTCCAAATAATTAGTTTTTTTTTTTTTTTTTTTACCTTTTTCTGATTCTTTTAATTAGCACATATAATTATAATTCTTAAGGTGTTTCAGATTATACGAAACTCACATGAGAGGATATAGATTCTCGATCTTATCCCTTGATCTAGTGCGAAAGTATCATATTTTTTTTACGTTCTATATTTTTTATCTTTATATTTTTTTTTAGAACAAGAAATCTCTCTTCTCCGTTATTCTGTCATTTATTTTGTGTCATTCTCTCAAAAGTCATTGTTCCACCTCTCTCTTTCCCAACCTTCGTCAGCCACTAGGAATTGTCAGATCACATATCGAATCAGGTGAGATTTTAAGGTATTTTAGCTTTAGATATTCGGATTTGGAGGGGTATCGAGGTAAATATCATTATTACTAAGATATTAAATAATAAAATAACTATATCAATATTAAAATTTCTAATAATTAATTGCCACCGTTCTTTTTATTCAGCCTCATCAACGGTCTATAATTCTACATTACACATACAACGTTTACAGGCAGTTAGCACTATTACAAAAATGTCAATCACACAAGTACACAGATCCGAAAGAACTTCTATAAAAACAATGGGTAAAGGAAGGAGGTGTGCCCGCGAAAATGAGCTCCAATATACAAACCAGGTCAATTAAAAAAAGAATGTGGATGAAAGGTACAAACATTTGTACACAGATAAGAACTAACATTTAATTTAGTGACAAAAGGCAACACATTATGTGTGAGAAATCGCGGATTCGAAACTCAGAGGGAAAAAAGATTCTTTATGGACATTAAATAAAAGTTGATAGGCTAGATCACCATCTTTCTATATCAAAACAAAACATTTGTAACATCGACTGCTTTCAGATTAATTGCATCCATTTAACACAGTTTAAGTGATATGAACATGTATGATAGTTCTAAACATCTCAAACCCGTGGTATTAAGTGACATTAAGTTCTTTAATGTTTTTTGTGTAGGAAGGTTGCAAATTCAAAATCTGACTGAATTTTCGTATAAATATTAATAGTTTGATGGTTTGATCTCATTCCTTGCGAAAATATCTCATCTTTCCCCGGAGCCATAAGACTGCATACCTATAACTCTTTTTTTTTTTTTATAAAAGTGGGTATTCCCACCTGTTTCATGTACGAAACCACAATAATTGTCTAAGGTACAAAATTAAAACTGGTACTACATATGTATATGTACCAGAGAGACGTCATAATAGCAAAAAAGAATTATATCACACAGCATCTAACCAAAAACTAAGCCTTAGAGAAATCCTAAAGGGCACTACCTAATTATTACAAGTAAAACCACAATTACATTACAGAATTACTATCAAGAAAACTATTAGCATTAGTAGCAGCATCATCCGCAGAGGAGCTTGATTCAGAACTTGCATATATACCTATAACTTGTCTCAAATATATTGGACATAACAAGGTACAGTACAATACTAGTACTACTGCTATGATAATGGACATGCATGTTATCGATCAAACTTCCTGCTAAGATCGAGACAGCCAATTAAATATAGATAGTCGTGGCTATTGTCTAATGAATCATTTGGCGCACTATTATTCTCCCTCTGTTCCTTGACACATCATGCACTCATATATAAAGTTTTTTTTTTTATATATGTCAATAGTGAAGTAAATGTTATAGTTTAAATGTCAATATGCACACTACCCTATAATTCTAAGCATGGCACGCAATCACTCGATTACCCTTTCTAAAAAGAATTTCCTAGTTATTATATATATATATTAAGCCTTATTACGTTATTTATAACACAAATCCAGAATTCCGCTGACATCTTCCCCATTGTACACTATAAAACAATATATATAGAGTGAGGCTATGGTGCTATGCATAGCACCAATGGCTAGTGTACTACGGCTCAATATGGTACTTTTTAAAATCCTAACGGTCGATCCGACCGTTCAATGTGATATCCATATGAATATGTACTTGCAAACTAAATTTTATATTTTTTCGAATTTTTTTACTATTTTTTCAGATAGGTAGAAAAATCAGTGTTTTTTGAAAATTCTGGACCATCAAAATTCTACCTATCTGAAAAAATAGTAAAAAAATTCGAAAAAATATAAAATTTAGTTTGCAAGTACATATGATTATGATTATCACATTGAACGGTCGGATCGACCGTTAGGATTTTAAAAAGTACCATATTGAGCCGTAGTACACTAGCCATCCGTGCTATGCATAGCACCATAGCCTCACTCATATATATATATATATATATATAGAGAGAGAGAGAATGACTAATATACAAACGTTTGTTCCTGGACTCAAGAACCAACGATTCGGTTTTTCGATTTTCAAAGTTCAAACAGTCGATCCAAACATTTAGACATTTAATCTATATTAAAATGTGCTTGGAGACCAAATTATACATTTTTTAGAATTTTTATTATTATTAAGCTGGTTTGAAAGTCGCTGATTTTATTAAAATTCTGCACCATTGAAAACAACGACTTTCAAACCAGCTTAATAAATAGTAAAAAAATTCTAAAAAATGTAAAATTTGGTCTCCAAGCACATTTTAATATAAATTAAATATCTAACGGTTTGGATCGACTGTTTGAACTTTGAAAATCGAAGAACTGAATCGTTTGTTCCTGCTAGAACAAACGTTTGTATATATTAGCCATTCTCTCTCTCTCTCTCTCTCTCTCTATATATATATAGATATGCACAGTTCATTACTACCAAGAAGCTCAAGAAAAAAAACACACAACATGCCATTACTCCAATGTCCGTATTGATTTAATTAATTTGATATTCACAAAATTGTTATGTTTTAATTTTAGTAAAGAGAGAGACAACGCGCGTCCTTGTTTATCATTCATAATTTTCAAAATTTAGTGTTCATAGATTATTTCATATTTTTCACACTTTATATACAATATATTCGGTATTTTGTACACTATATATGGTAATTTCTAATTACGAATTTAACTCTTTCTAATTCATATGCCAGTTGTATATGAGGTTGTAACGATATATTCCGCTTTACAAGTTGGCAGAGTCACAATTAATGGCTGCATATGCTTGCTTGATAGCCTTGTAAATGGGATCTGACCTATGTAAACACATCGATCCGTACTTTTTGAAATGTGCATTCCATTTGTGTCATCCTTGATAGCATGTTAGAATATTATGTATATTATTACTGTCTCTCAAAAGACATAACAAGCGCAATTCCATTGACACCTGGTACAATTAATTCTCTCAAAACTTCTTTTCGAGATTCTTGGCTTCTAGTCATTGAGAAAAATGAAGAAAGTTTAGCTTGTATATTTGTTGGTGTTGTCATGTTTGCTGCTGTTAAGTATATATATGTGGGAGCTGAAATTGTTGTTGGTCCTTCTTTTTTCTTCTTTCGTTAAAATCTTCTCTATCACTGCTAAAATGTACAGGTTTACATCTTAGTAATTGATTCATAGAGATTTTAGGCCATTAACCTCTCATTATAGCCAATAAATATCATCATTTTACTCCTGCCATCATGCTTTGAACTGAAACCTGGATAAACACACACTAGTGGAAAAACTGGAATCAGGATCGGCCTAATAGTATCGGTTATATTTAACACCGATTCTAATATCTATCTGGATCGGTTTTTTTAAGAAAACCGATCCTAAAAAACTATTCAGATCGGGTTTTATGGTTAAACCGATCCTAATTTACGAACAATTAGAATCGGTTTTTATTAGAACCGATCCTGATACTATCAGGATCGGTTTTACAAACAACCGATCCTAATGGAACACATATTAGGATCAGTTATTCTTAAAAACCGATCCTGATAGTATCATCGGTTCTAACAAACAACCGATTCTATTCTTTTTTTTTTTAATGTGGTTCTGAAAAAAAAAAAATCAGGATCGGTTGTTACAACAGAACCGATCCTGATACTTTTTATTTTTTTTTATTTTTTTAATGTTGGTGTCTGAAAAAAAAAAAAAGTATCAGGATCGGTTCTGTAAACAAAACCGATCCTGATATTTTTTGTTTTTTTTTCAGAACCAAAATTAAAAAAAAAAAAAAAAAAAAAAAAAAAAAAAAAAACAGTATCAGGATCGGTTCTGTCCACAGAACCGATCCTGATACTGTTTTTTTTTTTTTTTTTTTCAGATCCAAAATTAAAAAAAAAAAAAAAAAAAAAAAAAAAAAAAAAAAAAAAAACAGTATCAGGATCGGTTCTGTGGACAGAACCGATCCTGATACTGTTTTTTTTTTTTTTTTTCAGAACCAACTAAAAAAAAAAAAAAAAAAAATAAAAAAAAAAACAGTATCAGGATCGGTTCTGTGGACAGAACCGTTCCTGATACTGTTTTTTTTTTTTTTTTTTTTTCAGATCCAAAATTAAAAAAAAAAAAAAAAAAAAAAAAAAAAAAAAACAGTATCAGGATCGGTTCATCCACAGAAACCGATCTGATACTGTTTTTTTTTTTTCAGAACCAACATAAAAAAAAAGTATCAGGATCGGTTTTTTCAACACAACCGATCCTGATTTTTTTTCTTTCAGAAACAACTTAA
>JAJGRX010000387.1:0-28667 GCA_025461125.1 Carex kokanica
AAAATATCACACCCTGTATCCTGGGTCGTGAAGTCCGCCGCATATATATACTTCTCGTATATTGCAAGGCATTCAATAGGCCAATTCTAACATACAAACACAAGTACAAAATACCGTAATAGTATTTATACAAAATACAACACAAGTCTAGAAGCTATATCTCAACAGGTCAATTTTAGCATATAACACATGAGAATTCGCACAATACCATAATAGTATTATTCATACAAAACAAGAAACTATATCTATCGGTCATGATTACAAAAGTAAGGTATAAAGAGGTAAACAACAACACAAATAATATCAATTGTCCCCTTCTAACCTGAACTACTATATGGTATCTCTGACTACTACTATCATGCCTACATCTCACACAAAACATCAGACTCCCGACTCCCAATCCTGAAAAAAAAATGTAAACCACAACAGAGTGAGAAATAATCCAAATATTATTTCTCAGTGTCTGACGAACTGCTGGAGTTGCAAGCAAGCTCAAACCTAGAGTTAAATATCAAAATCATAGCAACAATAGTTCAATTTAAGCAAGTGTGTACAGATATTAAGATACATTAAAAAGAATAACATCTTATGGAATTTCAAACAACAACTTAAGCACATGTTGGAATTTAATTAGTACTCTAAACTATTTTACTAAGTCGGTTAATACAGTAATTAGCTTAAATCGTTTAAATGATTCTGATTCATAGTCAGACAGTCAGTTCAAAGGCTTGGCTAAGATTTTGTACATTTTACAATATTTAATATTTTGTCATGCCTGAAAAGCAATAACAGTATGTCGCACCTGAGAAGAACGACCAAAAATTTAGATGTTTAAATTTTACTAAGCTTAACCTACGGTCACAGTATTCAGTACCCCTACCCAACTGGTTGGGATCAGTGGGGACGTTCACCAAATGCGCATAAAGATTCCGTAATATTCAGAAAAAAATTCGGTGTGTGGCTTTCTCTTATTAGAATAAATAAAAGAATGGACAATCAGTAAGCATGCCAAAATGACCATTATTTACAATTAATCTAATTTCATATTATACTCAAAACCAAGGAAAGAGATTTCATAGCCTATGAGCATTTATATTTCTGTAGCATCCATATTCAGATGCTCTTCTAGATATTTATTAATTTGGTAACCTTGCAAACTAAGCTGGAGCTACAGCTTGCACCTTCAAATGTTTAGTAAGGTTAATATAACACTCCTAACTGTACAAGTATAGAAACAGTGTAAATATGCATACAATGTACAGTTCAAACAATACAAATAAGTTAGAAATGCAACATGCAGAAATGACTGTTATTTGATTCCATGTATGAACTTACAAACACGCACAGAAATTCTGCACCTGATAGTATGGCCAACGAGAACAAGAGTCACAGATAGTCTGCAGCTCTGAGAAATCCCGTCCCGTCCGGTATCTCAGTGCTCGCCTCTAAATCATCTGAACAACGGATGTCGATTATTATTTATAAGTTTCTTGTAGTGCAACAATTACCTTATCCCAATAAATAAGTTCCTATTTATTATTATTTATCCAAGCCCACCTCTTTTTATCTAGATTGCAAGCTGTCCAAAAAGATTGATTCAAAATCAACTAAATGAAATTAAAGTCTTAAATCAAAGCACCCAAGTTCATATCAATTTTAGTTTCTTATTTAGCTACCATAGACCCAACCATTTATTTCCCATCTAATTTTTTTGATTTCAACATAGTCCATTCCAACTAATAATACCAACTTGTGTTTAGACCCCTCTAACAAGAAGTATTTACTCCAGTTTTGAAATTTATAAAAAATAGACTTTCTAAAATAGGAAATTCACAATTAACTTGATGGAATTTGTATAAGTAAAATGCTTCATTAAAGTAAAAATATGACGCTAGTACAAGGCCTTGTAAATCAATGCCATATTAAAAGAAAAGTGATGTGGTGGAGAGTAGAAAAATAGTCCAGAATTTGATAAAGAAAAATCCCAGAAGTTTCTTGCATATCAGTTATTGTCACACTCCAGATTTTTACCATCCAGAGCGTGATTATAACATCATCATTGCATTTTTTCTTGGCCCGTCAACCTACGTCGCCAACAGAAAGGAAAACAAAATAACAAACGGAGTCAGCTATAAAGCTCAGTAACCGGTTATTTAACGATGTGTTTCTCTATAATTGGTTTAATTTAACAACCATTCAAACAGACCGGATTAATCCACACAAATACACATTAAATTATGCATGCATATTTAACCGGCAATAGCACGTCAGTCTAGGCTATCCGTAAACAAGTCACATCATATTCACACATGTGTAATCCCTGCCACAGACGATTCCCACATTCTCATAACACAATTCCTTTAAATCGTCAATCCAATGAGAAATCCATCCAACATTGGAAGGCCGCCAACCCACTGGAAAATCCAACCAACAGTGGGAGGGTACAATCATAATTCAAATTCCAACCTCAGACCCGCTATCCCGTTAAATATGCCATCATAATCCAATATGCAATACCAATATTTAAATCAACCATACAAAACGAAAATACAGATTATAGAGAAGTCCAGTTACCTGATAGCGAGATGTTCGGAATTTCAAATCGGATTGCAACAATAGTTCAGAATCATTGCGACGTAGTCAGAATTCAAATCGGACATTGAAATCGAATATCAATATATTTGTCACGATAAGCTTTCTTTCTTTATTGCTTTCATTTATTTTCGGTTTTCCTTTTCCTTTTCTTTTGGGGTGCGAGAGAGAGAGGTGTGGCAGAGAATTGAAATAATTTAAGGGGATATTTGGTTTGGGACAAAACAGAGTGGGGAGTTACGGCAGATAATTTATTAAAAAGGGGGCGGTTATGATCAATTAATGCACATCTAATTGGAGCGAAAGGGTGTCAGTTAATGTATATCTAATTGCAATTATAATTTTAACTTTGTATATATAAGACTTAATGTTCAAACGGTTGTCAGAGAAGAGAAGGAGTATATAAGTGTCATTAGCGAAAAGTGTAAATTAATATTAATGGTAAGAATAAATAGTTAACATTGTATTTTCTCAAACTGTAACAAGATTAAAAAAGAATAACCAAACAATATTTTAAGTAGCCAAACAAATTTTTAAACAAAATAATTAGATGGTATGAAATTATATATTCAAATTTTAAGTTTTTATTTATTCCATAGAATTTATTATATTATAAAAAAAAATCTTCTTAGCAATAATAATTAACTCAAATTCTCGGGATGTTACAGTTATACCCTACCCAAACTCTCAAATAAGGAACTAGGAATTAAATTAAGTTGAAATTATACTGAAAGACAACACAACCCAAATTATCAAGCCCAGCTATTGTGTATTGACTGCCAACCGCAATCGGGTTCAAACCCGTTATAACATCAATAGAGAAAATGAGGAATATTCGTAATTTATGTGACATTACTCCATCTCAACTTGTTTTCCTTTTTAGTTCCACAATTTAGGTATAAATTTCATTTCATTTGGAATCTCACAGAAATAAAAAGGAGAACAAGTTCGCATCGATCGAATGAGTAATTCCTAGCGTTCTAAATAGCGCACTATAGCGCCGCTATAGCGTTTTTGGACCCCAAACACTACGCTATGACATCAAAATGCGCTATTTGCGCTATACAATATTGATTTTTTTTTAAGCAATTTATATGGGTTTTAAATAAAGATAAAAAAAATCTCAAACCGAAGTTGAATTTGTTGCTATTTGCTACAGATAAATCAATTTGAAATTGGGAATAGAAATTAAAATTGAATAGAAAAAAGTCCAAACCGAAATTAAAATTTGAATAGAAAAAAAATAGATTATGTCATGAATCATGATGCTTAAGATATTTTTAATAGGAAAACTCGATAGTTTATGATATTACTATGGATATTTTGAACCGCAATTTGGACTTTGTACGGGTTCAATATGAATATTATAATTTCTTAATTACTTTGGTGTTATTTATTGTTCTGTGAGACTTTAGATAATGTTGATATTTAGTACAAATATTGAATATACGAAATGTAAAAAAATACACTATTTGGAATAGCTTCCGCTATAGCGACGCTATTCGCTATAGCTTTTTTTTTAGCCTTCCCGCTATGATGCTATAAACGCTATTTAGAACCTTGGTAATTACAAAGGCCTACCTTGAAAGCATAACCTAAATAATTATACTATTTGATAAGAAGAAGATTAAAGATTCTTAATAGAACATGAAAGAAAATCAGTAAAATATGAAAGACAACTAGAAGAAGATAAAATACAACCAGTAGTAGATGAAAGACAAGAAGATGAAATACAATTATAAGAAAATGAAATATAACTAGAAGTAGATGAAAGACAACCAGCAAAGCATGAAAGACAACCAATACAAGATGAAAGACAACTTGTAGAAGATTAAACACAACTAGAAAAAGATTAAAGACAACCAGAAGAAAATGAAAAACAACCAGCACATGATGAAACACAACTAGAAGAAGATTAAAGATTATTAGTAGAACATGAAAGAAAATCAGTAAAATATGTAAGACAACTAGAAGAAGATGAAAGATAACAAGTACATGATGAAACACAACTAGAAGAATGTGAAAAACAACAAAAATAAAATAAAATACTACTAGTAGAAGATGAATACAACTAGAAAAATATGAAAGAAAACTAATAGAACATGATCAAATCTTAAATGAAATCTAAAAGTGCGACTTATGGATGTTGTAATAGCCTATCTATATTATGGTTAATTTGATAATGACATATACATGAAAGTCCCTGAAGGATTGAAAATGTCTAAAGCATATAAGTCAAAACCTAGATAAATATGGATTAAAACAATCAGGTTAAATGTGGTACAATCGATTGAGGGAGTATCTTCTAAAAGAAGGATACAAAATTAATATAATTAGTCCATGTGTTTTTATTAAAAAGATCAAATCGAGATTTTACTATAATTGTAGGGTATGTTGATATTTTAAACATTATTGGATCTCCTGAAGAGATTGAAAATACTGCAAAATTGTTGAAAAATGAGTTTGAAATGAAAGACATTGGTGTAACTAAAATTTGCCTCGATTTGCAAACTAAGCATCTATATAATGGAATATTTATCCATCAATCAAATTATGTTGAAAAGTACTAAAAGATTTAATATGGATAAAGCTAATCCTTTGAGCACACCAATGGTCGTACGATAGCTAAATGTAGAATATAGTCCTTCTTGCCCTAAGAGAATAATGAAAAAGTACTTAGTCCTTAAGTACCATACTTAAGCGCAATTGGAACATATTATCTCTTGCAAATAACACCAAATATGATATTGCATTTTCTGTAAATGTGTTAGCAAGATATTCCAAACCAACCTGAAAACATTGAAACAGAATTAAACACGTGTTTCGCTATCTTTGCAAATCTCGAGATATGGAGTAAAGGATACAAAATCTAATTTAATTAGGTATGAGATGGAGATATTTGTCAGACCCACAAAGCACGATCTTAAACGGGATACGTATTCACTTATTGTGGAGCTGCAATTTCATGGCGATCGACAAAACAAACTCTAACGACAACATCATTAAATCATACTGAACTGGTTGCCTTATACGAGGCGGGTCGAGAATGGTTTGATTATGATCAATGATTTAAAATATTCAAGAAAATGCGGGCTTGAAAACATCAAGGAAGACCCTACTCTGTTGCATGGAGATAATGCAGCATGCATTGCACAAATCAAATAAGGATACATCAAAGGAGACCGAACTAAACATATTGAGCTGAATTTCTTTTCGACACATGAACTACAAAAGAAGGGCGTAATTAATGTTAGCCATGTCCGATCAATCGACAATTTGATAGACTTATTCACAAAATCTTTACCGACAAAGGTTTTTGAACAACTCGCAAAGAAATAGGTCTACATTGATTGAAGAATACTCAATAATATCAAAATGAGGGGAAGCGTTATACGCTGTACTCTTTTTCCCTTAACTATTTTTTATCTCAATGAGTTTTTCTTGGTAAGATTTTTAATGAGGCAGTATAAATGGTCAAGAAGTACCATGTTAATATTGATTCTGAAGTATCATATTAATAGCGTATGAACATCCAAGGAAGTGTTACAAATAAAATATATTATGGATGTTATTTGTAACTGTTGCAACTCTTCACTAATTACTTCAAAATTTCTCTTAAAAAAGTATGTTTCATCTCCCCACATATATCAAATAGAATTAATTTGAATAGTTTTTAATTTACATTTTCTAGCTATAAATAGTGACTTTGTAACTTGTATGACAGAAAAAAAAACATATGAATAAAAGATAATCATCTTTATACACTCTCAATATCTTATTTACTTTAATATATAACAGACTGATCATTATGAAGCGATTTTTTATTATTCATATTTCAGCCAATCCAGAACGGCATAACGGGAAAGAAAACTTCTGTTGGGAATTTCTGCAAAAATCACCTAACATCTCTTGCAAGTTGTAACGAAATGATCACCAAACTTTGATCTTTTTCTTAGTTATTAGACTTTAATTTGTTCAAATTAGATCACTTTTTCGAGTATGTGATTATAGATATTTATTGTTGTCTTACAAAAAAATTATGCTAATATGGACAACCTTTTTGCGTTTAGTGATGTACACTAACATCAAGAATATTAATTTTTGGATTGAGAAGGTCAAGTTAAATTGATTAAACTGAAAATTTATCGACTTCGTAGGAACAAATTAGCATTTAATAAAGGACTTGTAACAAGGAGCAAATTTTACTGACGTAGGAACATTCACCCATTTTTGTTAGACTATTAATAATGCACCTTATTGCCCCCTTGCATCTCTTATCCTTGTCACAAAATTGTCTATATATCACCTGACTATAAGATAAGTCGCACTCTGATTTGTATCTGCATCCTAAATTTCCGCACCTATGCTATTCATTAAAAATTTAATTGAATCGCAATGTCTAACAGTTCAGTTCACTCCACAACAACTCGTCATATAATTCCCGCAATTTTACCTGTCCAAATTCCATTCTCCAGTACACCTATACCATAAATACCGAAGTCAAAATAGGATGGAAGAAAGCCTAAAATTTTACAAGGACTAAAACAAGGTACAACAGCCGGGGAAGTAAACGAGCACAATTTCTTTCTGCTTTCAGAGACGAGCAACATATGAGTTGGCTTGCGTCACATATCTAACCCACCGATATGGATTGTATGTCTTTGATTTCTTTGCTATTTGCAGATATCTCACCTGAAATATTAAGAGGGAAAAATTTGTGACAGAGATCTACATCATTTAATAATTAAAAGCTATCAAGACAAGTATAGATAATCAGTGTTGTAAAATGCGGTTCTATGCCATATGCATATGCAGCCCGCTGCCGCATATGCAGTCTAGGCTAAAAATGGGTTCCAAAATATTCAAAACCCATTACCGGTCATAAAAATATGCTGAAAACGGGTTAAAAAATACCCGGAACCCATTATTTGAGTCCCACATATGCAGCGCCTCAATGGCTTCTTTTATAGGTGCTCCAGCCCTTTGGTTTAATTGTTTTGAAACTAAATGAGGGAGTAAAAACTGGATTGGTGCTGGATTCTGCTGGGGCGCTGGGCTTCTGCTGGGCTGCTGCTTAACTGCTTGAGCTGCGTTGAGCTGTTGGGCTGCTTGAATGCAGCTGGGCTTCTGTATGAAATTCAGCTCATACTACGAATTGAATAGTTTTTTAAGTAGCCCATTTCCTATATATGAAAATCTCTGCATATATCTTCTGGGCTGCTTAAAATTATTCAACTCAGATAATGGAGTTTCATTCTTATATTACAAAAATTATAAATTTTATGAATGGGTTGTCATATGAATTGCATATACTACTAAAATCCGCATATATAAGTCTGCATTAAAATCCGCATATGCGGCCGCATACCGCATATGCAGTATGCAGTGACCTTCCGCATGCATGAACAAAACCGCATTTTACAACATTGGATATAATATATTATGAAACTGTTTAATATATTTTAGAAGTGTCCAAGTACCTGGAGCTTGGAAGCATTGTACATTGGGATTGTAAAGTTCATGTTTACTGGTCCAGCTTCCTTTGCAATATTTCCTGCAAGAAAAGATGACAAAATATATTGAATGATACAAAAACAAATGGGAAAATACAATTAGCTTAAATATTTATATGCAAAAAATGGAGATCAATTGAACTGAAATAAGTACCATGCATTTCTTGAGAAAAAGTGAGCTTGGCACGAAGAGTATGCTCAGCTCCTCCAACAATCTGACAACATTCAACTTATAATTAATTCTGAAAGTATCAAACAAGTATTGGTATCATTTGCAATAACCCAAAATATACATGTTCTTTTCTAAATGTGACTATTTGAGCATCCTAGCTTCTATTTGTAAATATAATAATCATAGATGCAATTTGCAAAGAAGTTATTATAACTAACTAATAACTTGCCTTCTTCAAGTTCCATTCAAGCCTCCTAGATCCTTCTTTGAAGTCTGTTGTTTGCCCTGTTGCTCCTGCTTCTAACTCAAAACTAGCCCTGTAATTTTTCAATCTAATTACAATCGGGCATTATTTATTAAAGAAAACAAATTCTTGACAGAGAGAGAGAGAACCTCATTGTATAAGATGGGACTGGCATCTGTACAGTTATAGTGTTTGCCGTGACGTTTGGAGAAAAATCAGCCCTTATTTTGAGGATAACTTCAGCCTATTTCAAAAGACAATCACTCACTAATCATTACAAAAAAAAAATTGTACATTAAAGCTTTTATAATCCAGTAAAATATCATGTAACAGGTCCTTACTAGACTCGGTATAAGTTAGCTTTTGGCTAATGAGAAGTCGGTTTTCTCAAGTCACTATTTTCTGGATATGTATGTTTTTCCTTTTTTATTGGATGTATGTGTGCACTCACTTCCCCCAAGTTTTACATAACGCATTATACTAGAACAGTATATTATTTCAAGTAAGAACAATGTTTTGTGTTTTTGCTAGATATATGGTTAAAAAAAAAAAGAATACCCTAGAGGGTCCAGCTTCTTCGATTAAGGCAGTAACCCGAAAAGGAGGCTTAAACTCCTGAGTCATCCGATAATTCATCACTGCAAACTCTCCATCCGATGGTGTCTAATAATCATGAAAAGTTATTTGATTAGCTCTAACAGAGAAGTGTGACATTACAGATTGCTCCCCATTATTGCAGATTGGAGCAACAGTATACTAGATTTGTAAATGATATTCAGCATTGGATCTCGCTTAAACACCTTGCATTATTTGAGAAATTTGCAAAGAAAAATAACAATTTGGTCTGCATTATAGAATAGTTACACGAATTAAAATCTACTATCTTTCTGCTGAGTGCAAATTGAATGAAAATCAAGCGTAGCAGATTTCTTTGTTGGGTCTGAGTTTATAGGAACTAGGAGTAAAACAATTTCTTAGATTCATATGAAAATGTTTAGGGGTGATTAAATTGGTGCCTGCTAGGTTAAATACTATTGCAAAAGTTATGAACATTGGAAATGCGGGGGGTGTTGTTTTCAAGACTGATAAAATTGGGTGAAATTCACAATAACTGACCCTAAAGCATAAAAAAACCATGCTAAATTGCATTTTTTTTTCTAGGTTACTGTACTGTTTAACTGGCTAGTTCTCACTTGCTTGGTCATATAAACAGGTACCAGTACTACTTTGACCAGGTAAATTCACCTTCCTTTGTATTTTCCTTGGTTACTGCAGTGATTGACAAACAAATATATATATGGCTAAATTTAATGAGGATGTAAAATTTCAAATTCAAGATTTACTTGGTCCATAATTAAACAAATAAGGCCTAATTAACAGGGGTCACTAAAAATGAAAGTGTCCGGTTCTTAAAAGTAACACCACTCACCAAGGTTAAGGTTCTATCAACGTCAAAACTATCGAGATGCACCGACTCATGGAAATTGCAATCATCAAGAATTACGGTCCCACTGCCAGCTGAACTCCTGTAATCTAGTTATTTTATACATTTAAATTTAAGCAATAGTTTGATCAGCTTATTTTTGTGTTTCCTAGCTTGCCTCTAATTAGGTATATGTTGTCAAAACCATCCAATGGAAACACAAATCTTAGAATAAATGGTTGCACTATTCAGCTGATGTACCTACCACTACACTATCTGTAACCTTGCAGCAATCTATGTTAAGAAAAGAGAAATAAAGAAAATGAAAACAGAAAACTGAGAAAGCAGTATACCATACAGAGAGGATCCATTTCTACCAATACTCAAATCCTCATTAAGTGCAAGGCGAATTTCCGGGTTGCCAGTCAGATAACTTTTCATTTGGATGGCACCATCTATCTCAGATGTCAGTATATAGCCCTGAAATCCATTAATTATTATTAATATGAAGGTACAATGACAAATGACAAGAGCATTAGTACGTACAATACACTATAAAGAACAAACCCACAATTTTTCAAAAATGTTTTAGTCAACTCAATTTAGACACACATTACCCAAAATGTACAACTAAGCACAAATTGCAATTATTTTACAAAAATAATCAGCCTTGTAAAAAAGGATCAAGTAGTGAATATACTGACACTTGAGCTGAAGGTGACACTTAGTTTTTCAATAATATCCACAAAAATTTCCTCCCTCTTTTTGCCACCTGACTCTGTTGCAACAACTGATTTTGTGACAGCTGTCCCTGGCATTCTTTTAGTGCCTTGCTGTCAATCAAAAACAAACACAGCTTAGACAAGCACTTCTAATATCTAGCTATTACTTTTTTTTTCTCAAGAATGTATTTGCAATTACCATGAACATAGCAGCAGGGCCCAGAGGAGGTAACCGTCCAGCATCAACAACAATTGGCTCATTAAATACATAGGACTTCAAAGCCTCTGTAGAGGTCGTTTGTGGGTAACCAAAATCCTAATATATATGCAATGAGGTTAGTATCAGCAGTATTAAATTTATCTCTTAGAATAAAATATAGCACAGCAACTTATCAATAAGTTAAAGCATTATGGAGACTGCAAGTTCACTTTAACTAAATGCTTTTTTTTCTCTTTCAAATTTTTTTTTAGATGATAGACCCAACATTTTTCATATTTGCAAGGCATGCGCAACTTATCTTCAAGGATATTTGCAAATAGGAACCGAATGTGAATTAGTGCTATATAAGGGCTACATTCAGCTTAATTTTGACAGACTTCCTTCTTCTGTGCCATATTTTTCTAATAAGTCCAAAATGCTCTGAATTAAACTAAGAAGCGTGAAATATGGGGCTCCAAATGTGTACATACTGGTCAACAAGCTATTTGGTTGAGTAAAAGATCACAATTAGTGAAAATTGATCGGTTTTTATTAAATTTGTGCTAATAAATCGGTAAGTTACCTACTACTAACTAAAAAAATGTTAGGTGTTACTTGCATTTGAGAAATATCACAGAAGAATCAACAGAACATAACCCCTTTAGAATGACAGGACTAATTATCAAAAATATATCAGAAGTTCAGAAAGAAAGGTGACTTACAATGACTTCGTCGAGCAATTCATACACAAGAACAAAGTTCTTACGCAGGGAATCTTCATTAAGGACCCCAAGATAATCTTTAGTTACACGAGCAATCCTTTGTAAAAGCTCTAAGGACAAGAGAAGGCGACACATTTACCCTTGAAGTTGCCACAAAAAATAGCCCTGCCACTTTCACATGTATATAATTTACCCCATCCACATTCTGTACATGCGCAGACAAGAAAAGGTAAGCAAAAAGAAAAGAACTATAAGCATGTCATAATTCAAAGGAAAATTCTGTTTGGTAAACCAAGTAAAAGAGAAAGAGCAAATGAGCAGAACATGGTTACAATTGAATTCTTTGAAGAAAATTAAAAAGAGAGAGAGGAGAGAGAGAGAGAGAGAGAGGAAGAGGTCTAAGAGCTTTTCCCACTGTTCTGACTATGGGTTGGATTAATTGAAGAGAGAGAGTTTGTTTTGGAAGAGTGAAATACTGGACCAGTCCAACTATGGTTGCTGACAACAATGAAATAAGAGAGGAGCACTCTAGTAATACTAGCCTTGGTCGATCACTTTTTAGCCACTACTCTGCTATTCCAAAAAGCACTGTCCTAATAGAATTAACAAATGATCCCCAAATCACCCTGGTAGAACTCCAAACATCATGAATGCCCTACACAAAATAAGAACACCCACAAGTAACACCCGATCTCCCTAGTATACTGAAATTTAGGATATCTTGGGAACAATCACAGTCGACGGGGGTAATGTCTATTCACAGATTTTGTTGCAATGATGGATCTATCTGTCTCTCTCTCTAACATATTTTTTAAGAAAATGTGTACTTTTGCATAGCGCAATACCAGGTACCAAAGGATTAAAATTGTACTGAAACCTGACATTGTAATCCTTGAAGATACTTACAAAGACAGGAGGTGCCTCCTCAGCTTCATCCTCTTTCCAGAACTTGACTTTTCGGAAAAATATCTCTGCACTTGCCTTTTGCTACTTCACCGCGATCTGTTGCATGAAAAAAGGCCATGCATTTAGCAATTACTTATCGAATCATCTTACCATTAATTCCCTTCAGTAAATTAGTTAAGCAAATCGGAAGTTAACAACTCGAGAAAGTTGTCAAGGCTAGTTTGGATCTCAGATGAATTCAACAATTAGTGAAGTGAAGTGTTTATATCTAGAGAGAAACAATAGATAGACATCCAACGTAGGCTGTGTTCTAACCGGATCAAGAGGTTTCTAGATCCGATTGGATATTTCGATCCCCGACCGTGTTTAAGATGAAGGACATTGCAATAAGGAGGGTAAAGTAGAAAGATAGGATGAGAAGAAAGAAAAGAGTACAATCACGAAAGACGATGTTGTCTCCTCGCTGGGATAGCACGAAGAATTGCGAGATCATGGCTCCTCTTTCCTCTCAACTCTCAACTCCCTCAAACAAACAAAGAGGCGATAGTAGTAAGATGCACGTGCTACGCACGTGAATCGTGGGGCACAAATTTGGGCCCGTTTGGGCCTTGTTCTTTTCCAATTATCTTTCTCTTGCGTATATGGGCTTTGTTGGAGATCAAGTTTGACACTATTCAGAATTTAGTGACAATTCAAGAAGGTTGCTTATCTATAACCACAGATTTGCAGAGACAATACACAACCTTTGGAAGTTTTATGACGTGCTCTCTCCTCAATGAATCGGTTAACATGCTAAAATAAAAGTTTGATGCATTTCAAAAACCAAACTCCAAAATTAACTAATAAACCCTATATACGATGAATTAATACGAGCTGACCCGTACTTCCCTCCACAAATAAATATAATCTATCACACATGAGACGTGCATTCTGACACTCAAATTTACAGTTAATACATGGATGGGCATATCAACAGAGAATTACAGAGTATAACCATGCAGCACATGGAGGAATGTAATACAAATTGCCAAAGTACCAAAGAAAAGCTAACAGAATACAACGATTTCACAAATTTTAGCATACATTATTCAGCACGTGCTCCATTGTGCAATCATATTTATCAAGAGGCAATGCAATCAAAAAAGAAAGAGTGAGGCTACGGTACTATGCATAGCACGGATTGGTCCGTGCTACGGCTCAATATTTGAGTTTTCAAAATTCTAACGGTCGATCCGAACCGTTCAACATGATTATAAAATGAATATGTACATGCAAACCAAATTTTACATTTTTCGAATTTTTTTACTATTTTTTTAGATAGGTAGAAAATCACTGTTTTTGGATGGTCCAAAATTTTCAGATCAAGTGATTTTCTACCTATCTAAAAAAATAATAAAAAAATTCGAAAAAATGTAAAATTTGGTTTGCAAGTACATATTCATTTTATAATCATGTTGAACGGTTCGGATCGACGTTAGGATTTGAAAACTCAAATATTGAGCCATAGCACGGACCAATCCGTGCTATGCATAGTACCGTAGCCTCACTCAAAAAGAAATATGGAAATATGAAAAATAGAAATTAACAATGAAGAATTAAAATTGAAAGCTAACTGGCTAACCATTCCTGAACGAAAGAGTACTCGGAACTCCGAATCATGATCTCGATATATTACACACTTCCAAACATGAAATTAAAATTCAGACTCAGCACAGGGATAACATAGTCAGCCTGTTAAATCATACAACAACACGTGGACAAAGCTAGAGCTACTCTTCTCACTACAGCTACAGCATGCGCCAGGTACAACATCGTCCCTCAAGAAGGGAATTTATGCAAATTCCCCAGTAATTCCTCTGTCGTGTCCACGTCTATTTGGAAATTCGTCATGTCTACATCTCCACCTGCAGGTCCCTTTGCCTCTCATTTATATTAATTCCTCGAGTTACTTGAGCATTTCCTCCTGAACTGCCCGCCCCACCTGTCGGGTCAGAACTGCAGCTGTCTCTTGGGTGGACGGCCAACCTTCTTCCTAGCCATAGTTTTCTTACCTCTAGTAGCAGGTGCGCTAGTTGTGCCACTACCATGTACTGTTTCAGGAGTGCCATTTGTCTCGGGCTGATCTGGTTTGGGTTAAAAGGGAACATGGGATGAAAAGGCTTCCAATTCTCGTCAAGCTCAGAGGGCTTAGGAAATCCCATTGGGAAGACCCCCCAAGCAGAGTAATATGTATCAGTGCCCGGGACAATAGGGGGTGTCACCGCTAGCTCAGAGCATGAAAAGGTCGGCGGCAGTTGGAATGAGGGCAAAGAAGTGACCTGTCCTTGTAACTGCTCATATTGGTGAAGATGGCAGCAAAAAGGACAGGCGGTCCAAAAAGCAGATGCATTCGAGCCATTTGGCGAGGTAGCAGCGGCAGTGACAGATGCAGAGGCAGAGGCGGAGGCTGCTGGGGTTTTGGGGATTGGAGCAGAAGGGGCCGGGTTCTTTGGGGTGGTAGAATTGGTTTTGGCACGTGAGGGAGAGGGGGATGTGTTAGATTTTGCACTTTGTTTCTTGATTTCATTGTCAATGAGTTTTTTCTTGGAGGGGTCAGTGAGAAAGGAGAGCGCATCTGCCACCAGGTGTGATGCAGCTTCTGCACCGGCATGGGAGTTGGCCTCAGGGCGTAAAAGCATTGCCAGGCGATGGTGCTGTTGTCTTATTGTTGGCTCATCTGCACTTGGGTCCACACCTAGTACTGCATACCTGTAACCAGAACCAATTTTTGTTACAGATTTCCATCGCAAGTGGTTTTTCTATGGAGAATTGTGTTAATACAAAGACCAGAAGCTATAACAACTCTGTTTTTCTATATCTGTGCAAGGGCCACCATCAATCCAGATCAGTAAGTTAACCCTACAAAGGGTCACTGGTCAGGTCCTGTCCATTCAATGTGCTATAACAAATTGTTGACATGAGCCAAACCCAAACACTAGTCATTTTTGCAGCGCAATTAAGTGATAATTAAGTGTTCCCCATTAATAATCCTCTAACACACATAGAACACGTTCAAAGAAAAATCAAACTTATGGTATAGTTAGGGTGTATATTGCATCTTTCCACCTCCATCCAAAAATATTAAATGTTTTGCTTCAATAGAACTTCTATTGCTCGAAGGCAGAATAGGAATGCATGTAAACAAACAAAAAAATATACATTCCTCTCTTCCTCAACTTCGCATACATAGATTGCGTAACTACATACATCACTTCAAGATATGACATGCAGTGTCCTTGGTGTTGAGCATGATGCTTGAAAACATATCCAATCCGATGAAAGCCAGTCTAGGTAAAAGTGCATGTAATAAGCCTTTCATAGTCATTAAATTATAGCAACTATTTTTCCATTTTCCAGTTGAATAGCACAAAAAATAAGGTGGAAGGTCACCCTATTTGTTATCTAGGATCCTGTGATCTAAAAATACAAATAAAGTTCTGATGTACTATATTTAGCAACTAATACAGAAAAAAGGAGAAGCAGCAGATTTCCCACTAAGTCACACAGATAAGATGCCAGGTTAATCATTCAAGAGTTGTAGAAATTATAACATCGGAGTCTAACTTAAAAACAGAAGTGACAGAGTTAGTGTTGATCTACTTGCAATTTTGTAAAATATGATCTTCAAAGCTGATGGTAGTAGTTTCTATTATTCATGTCTCAACTCTAGTGAAGGACAGTATTCTAGACCACTCTTAAATTATCTGAAAAGAAATACATATCACATGCAACATAACTTAGAACAGGAACTTATCCTCGAGACAAAATACCTTTTTTTGAATTAGGAAGAGAAATTGATCTAATTAACTGATGTATGCACTATTGATCGAGTAGAACTAGGGTGTTCCTAAGCTCACCAAGCCTCTCATGAACTCAACTCTAAAACTTATCGAATTGACTTCAAACGACATTTCCAAACCGTTAGATGTTCAATCTATATTAAAATGTGCTTGGAGACCAAATTTTACATTTTTTTGGAATTTTTTTACTATTTATTAAGCCGGTTTGAAAACCGCTGTTTTTATTAAAATTCTGCACCATTGGAAAACAGCAGTTTTCAAACCGGCTTAATAAATAGTAAAAAAATTCCAAAAAATGAAAAATTTGGTCTCCAAGCACCTTTTAATATAGATTGAACATCTAACGGTTTGGAAATGTCGTTTGAAGTCAATTCGATAGGTTTTAGAGTTGAGTTCACGAGAGGCTTGGTGAGCTTAGGAACACCCTAGTTCTACTCCTATTGATCTACTCAAAAGATGCTGCCCTGAAAATATATGAACATAACGTTTGTGCTATTTGATAATATTGCCTCAAAACTTATACAAAATGATGTGCGCTATATGAATACATAAGCAGTCGATTACATGGTGCATGGAGATATACAAAGCTTCCATCTGATGCCAGTACAGATCCAGTGATGCTCAAGTTGCCATATCTTAGGATATAATACACATACAAATATACTTTTTTTAATTACCTTTCATAGACAAACAAAAAAAAAGGATGCATATAGCATTTAATACAATTTTTAAAATATAAAGAGAAAGCACTTTACCAAATTTTTATTCCTAAAAGTCTGCTTAAATAAAATTTTACTAGCTAAAAGGTGGATTAGAAATAGCAATCACAGAGAAAACAAGCGAAACAAATGATGGGAGTTTTAAGGAGCAAAGGTCAGAACATTTATTTAATTATAAAAGGTATTAATCAAGCTTCTCATTGGAATACATATATCTATGCAAATCATGATTGCATCAGCTGAAAATTCAAAAATAAGATATGTGGTATGCCACCTAATTATTGATGTATCAGCTGAAAATTCAAAAATAAGATATACCATATACTGGGTAGCATACCAGATACATATTACATGAGAAACCATGTAAGATATACATCTAATAAGGATACTGCCAGGCAGCTGCCATATCAGGCAACATAGAGTCATAGACTGACTTTAATATCTATTGATTTTACAGCAGTTACAACTTAGCACTTGTGCTATAGAAAATTGAATGGCTATGTTGCACGGATAGTATTGTATCCAATATGATATGGATACAGCAATACGATATTTTTTCAAAATTTCAGGGTACAATATGTTTATATGATTATATATTTACTGATATTTATTATATGATATACTGTATAATTCAAAAATATGAATAACTGCATTTTTATTTTACAAAAATATACCTATTAATTGAATTAAATGAGCAATTAACAAGACTATAGGATAAAGATTTAAATAAATAAAAATAAAAGACAAGATCGTACTTATAAAATGTAATGAGGAAGAAATGAAAATGGATATGCAAAAGGCAAACAATGAGTCACGGAGAAAAGGGGGAACCCTAAATGTGCACCAAATAACATTGAATGAGCTGAGCTGTCATTTGACAAAATCACCAAAAAAGAAAAAGAAAACACAAGAAAAAAAAAAAAGGCAGTCCGGTTTCTGTCTTGAAGCTTAGTTCCACAATGCAGACAAAATTCGGACCTCTCTCCCTTGCATATAAAAGACATCCCATACAATGGGAAACTCATTTTACATCAAAGGGATTCTCCCGGGCTGCTATTATGCAGCCTTGGGCTGGCAGATGCCCGTGTCCTCCCATTCCTCCACCAATAAAATATATTAAAATATTATATGTCGCATGGTGTATCCGATACGTATAAAACACATATCACATGTGAATCTGCATGGATACGTATCAGATACGGGTACAGCTAGATTAGGGATGTATCTGGATAACATAGTTGAACGGACAATAGCAGAAGCAATTATAAGATGATGTTTTATCATGTGGGATGTCGCTGCTAATAAAATTGATCTGACAAAGGGCATAGTTCCTTTGTTGATATAAATTAAAGCTCATTACTATGTTCTTTCTTATAACTTCCCTTTTTGGTGAGAATGTTATAACTGCTTGAGTCATGTGAATAAATTAGAAGTGGGTGAAGGAATCTAAAATAAGAAATATTGGATTTAGTAAGCCGAGTACTTATATGATGATATTTTTCTCTGTTAAGGTGAGATGCACAAAATTACTATCAACAAGTCAAATGATAACTAAATTTTTATTTTGTCCAAATTAGTTCTTAACTAGATAGAATTCAATCACACCCTTCCATCAATTGGGAGGGTAGCACTTACAAAAAATGCAAAATCCGTTGCACAACACCGGAGCCACTTTGAAGAATAAAGCTCAGTTTTTAGAGATTCATATGTTCTTGAAAGCCATCTTTATTTCATCATTGATCATTTGGTTAAAAAAAAGGTGAGAACAGTGAGTATAAATATTCAGTTCTGGTTTTGTTCATAAAAAAAAACAGATTAAAGAAAGAAAAAAACAATCACCAAGTTCTCTGACTTTAAGAAAGAGAAAAGGTATTCGATGTCAATCAATTCTCCAAACACCAGTTGAGAAAAGAAGAATGATAGCAGAAAGGACACAATTATTGGGTGATTAAGAAGGAGAAATTAAATACCAATCGACATGGTGAGGTCCAATCCGGCGCTGAGAAGCAAGGAGAACATCAGCCACAGCAAGAACAGAATCGACTCCTTCAAGCATGGGATCAGCCTCCATTGCCCGCTCCGCAAAGCGCTTCGATCCGACCAGATCGCGCGCCGCCAGCAGACGCCCAGCGATCTCCAGCCACCGCTCCGCCTCGGCACGGCCTCCGCCGCCGGGCGTGTTCGCCATGGAGAGGGAGAGAGGGAGAGAGCAGGAGAGTGATTTCAGAGGCAAGAATGCAAGGAGAATTGTTAATTGGGACGAGATAGACTGCTGAGTACTGGAAAGAGGGCTGCCGATTTGTCAATGCAAGCCTTATTAACTCGACTCGATACCCGGTAAGGCGGTAACCCGGGTGTTAATGGGTGGGGTTCGACAAGATATGCACGGATGTTCTGACATGTATCCGACTCGGCCGGGTCACGACTCACGAGGCAGTCTGCCTTCGATCCGTTCAAAAATGAAAATATTTAGAAGTATTTTTTAAAGAGTGAGCCTATGGTGAATTTTTTTTTTAAATTATAATTAGAAAAAATAAAATTAGCAAACCAACATGATTAGTCGGGTTTTTACAAAAACCATAAGAACTGAATTGGCAATTTGGGTCCAGCTTTTTTTTTCCCCTGGAACCGAAATGCCAATTCGGGTTCCCCATTTTCACAGTTTTTCCGCAGCGCAGAAACGGTGTAGGTTTTGGTGTAATGCCTTGGACCCGAATTGGGATTTCGGGTCCCCCCCTTTTTTTTTTAGAGATAAATAACTAAAATGATGAAATATAATATTAAAAAATCGAATTTTTTTTCCCTTTGTCAAATTATTTTTTGATAGCATATTTATACTAAAATACTATAAATTACTTGAAATTATATTAATTTACACTAAATTACTTGAAATTATGTAGAATTGTGCTAAAATACGGTAAATTATGCTAAATTACGTATGAATAGAGCTAATTTTGTGTCATCTTTCATAAATAAATAAAAATAGTAAACCAAAAATAATAAAAATTAGTATTCTACAAGTTCATTATATAACTAATTTACTGAGGTACGCAAATTGGAGAATAAAAATGAAAATCTTAATCGGAAACTTCAACTAAAGTTTTGAGACTCTTCCCTTTGTTTTTTGGCGATTCTGCATTTTGAAAATCTAGCAAAGCAAGTTCGGACGCATGCGCATTTTCACAAGCTTTTCGAAAAGTGGTCATTTGCTAAAATCGGACACTCGAGCGCCGTTTTATGGCCGTTTGAAGTTTCGTCGTCGTTTTTCGCCTTCTCAGTGAAGATATCATCCCTATTCATACGTAATTTAGCGTAATTTAGTGTATTCTAGCATAATTCTACATAATTATTGTAATTTCAAGTAATTTAGTGTAATTCAGCATAAATTAACATAATTTGAAGTAATTTAGCGTATTTTAGTATAAATATGCTATCAAAAAAATAATTTTACAAAGGGAAAAAAAATTCGATCTTACCGTATTATATTTTATCATTTTAGCTATTTGTCTCTTAAAAAAAAAATAGGGGGAGGGGACCCGAAATCCCAATTCGGGTCCAAGGCATTACACAAAGGGAAAAAAAAGTTGGACCCGAATTGCCAATTCGGTTCTTATGTTTTTTGTAAAAACTCGACTAATCATGTTGGTTTGCTAATTTTGTTTTTTCTAATTATGGTTTTTAAAAAAAATTCGGCTATGGTACTTCGGCTAGTGTACTACGGCTCAATATGGTACTTTTTAAAATCCTAACGGTCGATCCGAACCGTTCAATGTGATATTCATATGAATATGTACTTGCAAACTAAATTTTATATTTTTTCGAATTTTTTTACTATTTTTTTAGATAGATAGAATTTTGATAGTCCAGAATTTGTGTAAAACACTGAAAATTTTACCTATCTAAAAAAATAGTAAAAAAATTTGAAAAAATATAAAATTTAGTTTGCAAGTACATATTCATATGGATATCACATTGAACTGTTCGGATCGATCGTTAGGATTTTTAAAAAGTACCATATTGAGCCATAGTACACTAACCATAGTACACTAGCCGAAGTACCATAGCCTCACTCTTTTTTAAATTTGGGAGTAGTGATTTTGAGGTTTTGGGTTTTTTTGTGGAAGGTCAAGTTCGAACCTCAGTAACAAATTTTTACCTACCAAATTAAAATAATTTAAAAGGAAAAGAATTTAAATGTCTTTATTTCTACGTCAATTACACATTTATTTATTAAAATTTATTATATAATTTAAAAAGAAGAGAATTTAAATGTCTTTTTTTTTTATCTTTGTTGTGCATTTATTGTTAAAACTTTAATTACTTAAAATTTAAATATTAAAATAAAATTGTTAGATATGATTAGTATCATTCTCTGTACATATATAAAATATTATGATATTTTAATTTTATTTTTATTGTATTAAGAGTTTGCAAACAAATATTGATGTGATTAATTTCTAGATGTTGACTTTTTAACTTATTGATTCATATAAAAATAAAACTAAAAAGTGATAATTTTTTATATACATAGAAAAAACAACATAAATCAAAGATTTACTTTGACATATAACTTTTAAAAATTTTGTTGTTAGAAAAATTAAAAATAAAGGCACGATAAAAACACAAAAGGTGGAGGTAATTGAGCCCTCCTCATTTAAAAATATTTAAATAAATAAGGGAATAAAAACGGATCGGGTGGAAAATAAAAGGAGTTATTTTTACAAAAAAAAAAATTTTTTTTGTCTTCTGCTTTGCCAATTGTGCACCCAAATGTGCATCCAGCAATTTTAAGAATAATGTATCTCGTCTCTGAATATTCATAATCATCAACGGTTTCATCAAACATATTATGACTTGTTTGTTTGTTCGATAATTTTTTTTTCAAACCATTTTGCTTGGTTTGATCAGATGTTGTAATAAATTGTTGGGAACACATTTCATTAGTAAAAATGAAAAATGTTATGTTCGGATTTTGAAAATGTAATTTGATTTACTTGAATCTTTAAACTAATCAAATAGAGTTAGCCAAAAGCTTCATTTACCATTTCTCCTTTTGGGTGGGAAACTAAGATATATGGATTTATTGGATTTCGTCCACACGTATTATGACTTGTATGTCCATAGAAAATAAAAAAGAATTTTGCCGTGTCGTATTTTTTTTAAGTATGTATTTATTTATTGGTAAAAGTCATAAAAAAAACTAAAAATATATATAAAAAAAAGTTGTTATACAAATGAAATTTTTTAAAATTGCAAAAGTTGCGTGAGCAATAATCAATAATATTAATTATGTGACGTGACGTGTTTACATGACTTCTTATACATTGACATTGTTAAAATTGGACACTCGTATTGTTTTTTTTAAAAGAAAAATAGAGGTCACGTCTCCGAATTTCATATCCTTTTATTATATTATCTCATCCGAATTTTGAACCCATAACCCCCCACATCAGAGATCATGTGCCTTTGTCACTAGAGTACACCGACATTGTTAAAATTAACATATAAATGTTATGTTCATAATTCTACTTTTTTACTGTTTCAGATTTATCAAATATAGATAACATAGTGCATAATAAAAGTCTACTTAATTTATATGCTATTATCAAACAATCTCTAAAATATAATGGACATTTCTAAATCTAATTCTACTTTTTTACTTTTCAGATTTATCAAATACAAATAACATAGTGCATAATAAAAGTCTACTTTATATGTATTTATCAAACAATCCCTAAAATATAATGGACAATGGAAAAATGGAATAACGTGAAAAATAAAATTTTCTCCTCGCTTTTTTATTATTATTTCAGTCGTTTCATAAACAACGGAATACTACTCTACTTTTTTTTTTATACTATTATATTTATATTTAGAGGAGGATTTCAATGCCTCGTGCCTTTCATACCTCATCATACCTAAGTCTAAATTGTCGATCTGAACTGTTCAACATGATATCCATACTAAAATATGGTTTGGATGAAATTTTATAATTTTTGAAATTTTTTTACTATTTTTTAAGATGAGTACAAAATTACTATTTTTTGAACGGCCCAAAAATAATAATATTGTATCTATATTAAAAAATAGTAAAAAAAAAATCTAAAAATTATAAAATTTCATCTCCAATCATATTTTAGTATGAATATCATGTTGAGCAGTTTGAATCAATAGTTTGGATTTTGAAAATGAAGATATAAAATATGAGGTATGATAAGGTACGAAGAACATGAGGTATTGAAACCCTCCTCTTATATTTAATGGCAATATGTGTACTAAATATTATTTTGGTTTGAAATAGTATTAGAATAGAGAGTAAAGCTAAGGTGCTCTTAAGTGTACCGTACTCCTAAATGTAGGCCGTTGGATTTCTTTAAAAGTCGTGTAGATTCTTTAAAAGGCGTGGTAGCACGACTTTTAAAGAAATCCAACGGCCTACATTTAAGAGTACGGTACACTTAGGTAACTCAAATTTTGAGTTTACATTCATACCATCTGATTAGTATCCAAATCAATTCCGTTCGTCTGATTAGTATCCGGATCAATTCAGTTCGTCTGATCAATATCTACTAGATCAATTCGGTTCGAAGTAAAATATAAGAATTTTTATAATATTTGTGCCAAAGCAGATCGGACATTCCGCATCTAAACTCAAAATTGGAGTTAACTCAGTGACGGGAATTCGAGCAAGAATAGGTACGGATACGGGCGTGCAAACACAATTTGCATCCGACCCGTCCGTACCGTTGACAATATTTCAGAGTCGTCTCTCTTCTTTTCTTTTCCTTCCCTCCTCTCCTACAATTCCATCAATCTTCCGACCTCTTCTTTTCCCTCAAAACTCAAAGTTGTCTAACTCGGAAATCTTTCATACCTGGAATTGTGCAAGAAGGTTTAAGGTATGAAGGATTTTAGCTCAATATTAAGTAGCTTTTATTTGATATCGTAATCTATTTCTTTCTTTCTATTTTTTCTCTACATTCGAAATTTCTCCGGATAGGTGGTTCTCTTCAATTCTTAATTTTGTAAATCTCCAGGGTGTTGGTGCAGTATAAAAAATTCTACTGTGTATTGCATAGTGAAATTGAGCGATTTATATGAGACTATTTGGTACCTTTTGCTGTTCAACCAAATGCACAATTGATAACGCCCCTAATTCGTTCTTTGATTTTTGAAACTAGAAAAGGTTTGTGTTCTATGCTATCTGGGTTCTGAACAAAATGAGATGTTAAAATTGAGAAATCAAAGAGAATGGGATGCTTAATTTGAATCTAAAAGTAACTAGTTCAAAATTTATATTTCTGGAGCACAAAATCAAATTTAACATGGCAAATAAAAGTGCATATATTTCTTAAGTATAAAAAATATGCAGTTCTAGTATATTTGATATTATATCAATGGTAATTAAATATTGACCAATGACCATTAATTGTGAAGTTCACATTATCTGACTGAATAGCATAATTTTCAAAGGCATAATGTCGGTATCTATATTGATCACTTCCAAAATTGATGGATATAAATTTTGGATTTATTTATTCTGATTACATAATTAATACTATTGCTAGTGGATCCATTATCCATAACCTTCATGGAAATTGTTTTTCTTTGATTGGTGAAGTATAATTACTCAGTTGTCAGATAATGGCAAGTAATATGAATAAATTTTAGATCCAACTGCTTATAATTACTCATAAGCACCATCACCTTGGATATATAATTCTTTTGTAGGTTCACCATACCAATATGAGCTGGAGAATTCCTTTTGTCACGTAAGTTTTGTATGTAAAGTCTGCTTTAATATTAGTTTGAAGTTGTTTCAATGGCTGATTTGAATAAATTATGAGTGTTTTGGTCTGGAAAGGCTGATTTGAATCCGTACCAATAATCTAAATATGCTTTCTCAGAGAAATCAAAATTTTAAGCTAATACTAAATTGTGCTATTATATTCAACACTCATAATTTATGTTATTGTGTTCAAAATTTTAAGTTAATACTAAATTGTGCTATTATATTCAACACTCATAATTTATGATCTCCCCCTGATCCTCCTGAATACTATTTTTGAATACAGGTACCATGAAATATATTCACTTAATTGTATCTTCTTTGTAGCAGTTCTTTTGGATGGGGGTACTATATAGGATAAGCACCCTTTAATAAACTGGTTTTGTGGTTAAGATACTGTCTGCATTTCCATCTTACAAACACAATACTTTTACCTGAGTTACAGTACAATATCGGGTAGTGGATTTAATTTAGCTTCTTTTACCATTTATTTTCAATTGAAAAGTGATTTTTCTGCAATATTCAGATCTTATTTAATTAAAATAAAAATAAAACTCTAAGCAAGCTTTGTTTAGTCTCTGACCTGTTGAACCTCTGCTGATCTGGTAACTGACATGTTGGTCAACCTGGTTGATTGACACAACCTGACAGGCATCATGGGATGTGCAACCTGACAGCCTCCCAAAATTTCTTGGATTTTTAACATTGCTTAGTCTATTAAATCAGTTTTTTTTTTTCAGTTGATTGTTGTCAAGGTAATTTATCATGACATAAAAATATGCAGAGGCACAGACCAGGTACAGACCCCATTACGCACACAAGGGATACAAACCCAATCATGGTACCCTGACTCTGTCATACCTCCCTCTTCGCAAACCTCTGCATATAGTACCTCCTCCCGTAGTGAGCCTGCGTTGTTGACTGCTGATGCTGAGTCGGTGGGAATCATTTCACGGTTGAAGGACAAGAGGTATGTTATTTTTTTTAATTTTTTTTTATAAAATTTAAACTGATTCTTAGCTATTCAGTTGAATTAACTTAAGATATAGGGAGAAATTTAAGTAAATTTCTTCTCGGTTTATCTTGGTTTTAACAATGAAGTGTTATTAAACTTACCAGAAATTATTGTTTTGGTAGTTGCAAATAAGAACAAAGTAGATTTGACAAAGGAAAATCAGATGAAGAACACTGGAAAAGAAAATTCTTATTTCGTTTCATATCTAATTGTTTGGTAAATTGCTGAATCTTTTTGCCTCTTGTGGTGAATGAAGTGTTGATGGGTTGAAAAAACTTCTATCCGACAAAGATGCATACAATACGCTTCTCAACTCACTTGATGAAGTCAAAAACCAAAATCATGTACGTTCACATGTTTTCTTATACCCTGTTGTGAAAATTTCCAATTTCTAAGAATTCACCCCATTATTCTTGACCTTTTAGACATATGAAGATCTTCAAAAAGAGACACTACAACTTGCCGGTGAGGTTCTTTCTCCTCTGAGCACTTCTTCTTCCTTTGTAATACATTCTTTTAGATAATCCGGCTTACTTTTACTATGTCAATTCTTCAGAGGCAAATGTGGAAAAGGAAGCCAGTATTATAGAACTCAAGAACCAGGTATAATATTAATGAAAATAATTCTTTTTTTGCTACCGGTACGAAATTGCATGAAACTAAAATCAGGGTTACACTGAATGATGTTGCAGTCTACTATAATTAGGACAAGCGAGCTGGCATCTGCACAAGAGAAATTAGCCGAACTATTGAGGCAAAGGGATGAAATCATCAATTCATACTCTCTCCGTAACCTCATTGATAAATTAAAAGGTTAGTAGTCTGCTAATGGTGAGGTAACAAGTTAGATAGAAGCTTGTGAAAGGGCATTAATTCGTGGATAAGTGCAAGAATGTCACCTATGGTGTACAATAATAGCATTGCTTCAAGCTACTTTGTATTATTTCTCTTATTTTCTCACTGTACTCAGGCAATAAATAGTATTAGATTCTTAATTAAATGCCAGAACAAAAACTTCAAAGGCAAAGTGGTACAAAGGATTATGGTCCAGGTTTGATTTCTCTAGACTGCCTCAAGTAGTGGTCCTTTTTAATTATCATAATTATAAGTTAGATATTGTATGTTATATTTATATTTAACCAATCAAGAGATTCAGAGTTTTTCCCTGATCTTCATTTGAATGAATAATTTTATTAGCTGTATTTGTAATAAATCTTGAAAATTTTAATATCTGTCTCCCTTTTAACTTACAGAAGCTGCTTACAAGGCAGATCAGGAGTCAGATATGCTTCAGACAAAGATTCTGAAAGAAGAAGTAGATATACGCACATTTATACAGGATTACAAGAATCTACGTATCGCACACCACAGGCGTACCCTTTTGCATCTTGCTGCCAAGACCTCTGTTTGCTAGTTATTTTCCTGCATTTGCTTATTGTATGATTTTTGGTGAGTTCGATTTTATCAAAAATTCAATAAGACAAATCGCAAAATATATTTTACAAGTGTTATGGTTTCAACTGGTTCAAACAAAGTTTTATGTCATTACAATTATGAGTGCGAGTTTACTACTTGTTTTGGCTTCCATAGTAACACTCAAATGTTGAAAAAAAGTTAGCGTTTATCTGATTCATTGTACATTTATGGTACTTAAATTAGTTGACCTTTCCTTTTTTTTTTGTGAAAATTCTATAAGGTGAATGATATTGTGTATTCCATCGGAAGCAAGAATTAGCAATCTTATCTGTACAACAAATACTAACATGTTGGACGTGCAAACAGGTCAAATTATGTTTTTTTTTCATTTTTTTGGGTCTAAATGTTAATTTGAGCTGCTCATATACATATCAAAATTTTATAGAAAATCAAATTTTATCATTTTTAAATTTTTTTAACTATTTTTTCAGATTTCGCTGCCATTGATGTGCAGACATTTGTATTTTTATTATTTTAGACCCATTGTTAAAAATCAGAAAACAAAGTAAAAAAAATTATAAGTTATAAAACTTAATCTTCACAAGAGTTTGATATGTAAAACACATTAAATTGACTTGAATGACTGTCTGGACATGAGAATACATAATTAAACATTTTTAATTTTAGCCGAAATATAAATATTTGTACAATAATCAAACTCTTGGAGGTTGCTAAGCATTCACATGTTATAAATTACCTATTTTATTTCTTAAAGAAATACTGATTTTTATCTTGTCTTAATTGATGTATTCCCCCCCCACCCCCCACCAAATAAACCTGAACATCAAATGTTCTGGG
This sequence comes from Carex kokanica, assembly GCA_025461125.1. Lineage (NCBI taxonomy): Eukaryota > Viridiplantae > Streptophyta > Magnoliopsida > Poales > Cyperaceae > Carex > Carex kokanica. Next base: position 28,130 of record JAJGRX010000387.1, read on the forward strand.
TGAATTATTTTGGTGGTCACTAAACTTTATTCCATGGTACAATTTGGCTACATTGATTTGTCACTTTCACATCACTGTAGTTTAGAAAACGGAAGCAATGTAGGAGGCTATATATATATCCTTAGAATTTTGTTTTAGATCTCGCCTATATCTGAAATGCAGATGCAACGTAAAATTGAGTTCATCTCGTCCTTAGTTTATGTGCAAATATCTCATTTCATATGCACTTCATCATCTCAGTTTCAATCTAATTAAAGTAGACTTTTACTTGGAGTTTATTGATTGACCAGATATTAATCATCATGCTCTTCTCAAAGAATGTCAACTACAACATTATTCATTTCAAACTCCATGCCTCCAACTATACTTTTACTTTAATTTTTATTAATTTACTTCCTGAAAATAAATAATGTTTGCAAGAAAGTCAATCAAATTAGAAGTCTCTCCAGTTCATTGCTTGCTTAACTTTTTAATTTCAATATTAATTAAGCTAAAACCGGGCGCTGATTTGTCATATGCCATATAAACTAAACTCGAC
>JAJGRX010000179.1:0-39114 GCA_025461125.1 Carex kokanica
GGCTTTACACCAAAAAAATTGTTCAATTTAAATTTTATTTTCACTTTGTGTGCTTTATTATTAACATTGAATGCTTGCTTTCGTAAAAAAAACAAATGTATCTGTCGGTGGCCTATCGGAGATTAGAGGTTGATTATTAAAAGCATCGATTAATCAAATAGAATTATTGATCAGTCAAATACCAATTGATCAGGTATTAACTTGACACAAACAAATTATGATATTAGAGTAGAGTTAAAACGTTCATTGGTTTGTGCTCCAATCATACTCACATTTTTATCTATGTTGTCAAAGTTTAAACAGTCAATTCGAATTGCTTAACATATATCTATATTAAAATGTGTTGAGAGGCCCAATTTTATATTTTTAAATTGTTTACTATATACAAAATCACTGCTTCTAGACCATTCAAAAAGTGATTTTGTACATATCTAAAAAATATAAAATTTGATCTCTAAATTATTTTAATATGAATATCATGTTGAACTGTTCGGATTAGTGCTTGAACTTTGAGAACAAAAATAAAAATGTGAATATAATTGAAGTACAAAACTAATAAACATTCTAACCCTACACATGATATTAACGTATAGCAATAACAATAATATTATTTCTGGCCCCTAGCATTTTTCTTATTTTTTTACCCATCACTCAAAAAAGTTACGGTTCAAGTAAAAAAATTGCAAGTTGCAACCAATCAATGGTTAAGAATTTCGGTGGTAGAGAAAGAAAAGAAGCCCGTCGGCCTTTTAAATTGTAAAAAAAAGGATAGAGTGAGAGAAAGAGGTGTCTCTTAAGCGACACACAAGTAAAAAAAAAAAAATTATATTTACCAAAGCACTACTAGTGTGGTCAGCACTTAGTTGTACCCTTTATTTAAATTATAAATCTTAGCATAAAGTATGTCACAAAGGTAGACTTTGATTAACCTATAGCATGCCATTACACCTTCCAATGCCGACTAATGATGAGAGAGATATAGTTTTAAGTACCTCCGTTTAAGATAACAGTAGTAAGTTAATAAATAATGTTAAATTCAGTACTACAGAAAACGCTTTCATACACGGTTGAAAATGGATTTATACAGAGTTTTATAACTATGTTCACGGGAGTCAGAATCGGTAAATTGTACAGGTTCAACAATCATGTATAAAAAACTAATTCTACAAGGTTTTCTTTTTATTAAAGACAATGTAATATTCATTTTTTTTTTCACTGATTTTTTTTGGCCAAAACACATCCTACAGTTTTTAAAGTAAAACCATGTATAAAAAGTAAAAGCATTAATTCTACACGCTTTTTTATAATTCAGATTAAAAAAAATAATCTAATGAAACTCTAGATCTGAATTCAAATCAAAGTTTTTTCGTCGGAAATCATTTTTTCGGTGAAGATATTGCCTCTCTTGCCTTATCTCTCATCTTAGTATCGCCTGTTTAGAAGAAATGTATCAGGAAACACATGCACAAAAAATAGATGTTTAGAAATGAGAAAAATCACTTAGAAAAAATAGATAGAGAAATGTATTATAACAGGAAGGTATGGATCAATGACGTGAAAAAATTTATATATCTTTTATCACACACAAATCATATAGTAATCATGTACAATTGTTGGAGCATTGATCCAAATTTGCTTCAACATTCGTACATAGTTTTTTAATAAAGAAGCGTGTACAATTGGGACCAATTTACATGATTTATTAATAAAAAAACCGTGTATGAATGTTGGAGCATATTTATACATGGTTGTAAATAGTAAAACAGTGTATAATGTGTATAAATTTTCAGAACAAATTTTCAAAATAGTGTTTTTTTTTGCTTTGGACACATATTTAATAGAAATTTTAAATAAATTTGTATAATATGCCGTGTATACTTTGTATTTTTATAGTAGTGATTATTTCTTATCATTATTATATAACATGTTATCAATACACGGCTCCATTGGAGCTTTCAATTCAACTTATTACTTCACCAGTAATAATTTCTTGATTTCATTGTAAGAAAGGAAAAAGAAACGAACATAATTCGTACCCGAATAAATAATTCCCCATAGGAATCTTTGACAATCGAATGCGAATATAAAACCTGAGACTACGTTACGCTGTTTCGCACACATTTCTAAATCTCTCAAACCCATGCACAATCATATATTAACATAGTATATTGACTAATAAAATTAAATTCGAATTAAAACTGGAATTGACCGGCCAGCATTATTATATGCCGAAATAGTACAGAACAGCTAGCCGCCTAACTCTTATTTTGCAGAATTTTTAACCTTTTCATGAATCCAGATTCTTTGATGCAAGCAAAAGATGCACCACGCAATGTGAGATTGAGCCAATTTTATTTTTGTCATGCTTTAAAAAAAAAAACTATTCTGCCCTTTTTATTTTTTTTTATTTTTATCGCAAGTAATACTTACGTAACTAGTGGGGAGGTTGTGCAGGTAATACCTGTAGACCAAAGTGTGTCAATGTACTGGCAACTGCAGGACCAAAGTGGTTCTGAGGTTGCGCAAGTAGTACTCGCAGACCAAAGTGTGTAGTGTACTGGCAACTGTAGGACTAAAGTGGTTCTAAAGTTGCGCAGGTATGATTTGCAAATCTGGTAAAAGTTAAAATTTCAGAAAAAAAATTCAGTGCTATAAGTGTTTGATCCGGGTATTGGTGACTCGTTATATCACATGGTGGGTACGTGTAACAGAAGATCTGGGCATCTTTCAATTTTAGAATGCAAACACTTTATTATGAAGTACTTCAAATTTGTTATCATTGTCGGTCTGAATTCTAAATGTAGTATTGATTTGAAAGCGAGAGGCTAGTTTGAGCTCCGTGTGAAACGAGTTTCGAATTGCTTGCTTCTACATTTGACTCGCCAAAATAAAAATAAAAAAATGGAATTGGATTATTAAAATAGATGCATTGAATTCGAAGAAATTATAGATTGATGGAGAAGTATAGTAGATGTATAGATTCAGATAAACAAAAAATGGATAGCATTAATAATGTAAAAGGATAAACAAAAAATGTTGTGTTAGATATAATAATAGTTATTAGGTAAAGAACTAATTTTGATCAGTAGCGAAGTCACATAATATTTTATGTGTGTGATTTTAGGTTGAAATCTGAATGAGAGAAATTTTTATTGTAATAACAAATATATTAAATAGTTAGGTGCAGGAGCGGATCATAAGTGTAGCTGGGGTTACTAAGTCACCTCAAGTTTCAAGTTTTTTTAATCAAGTATTGAATTCTTACTATTTGTTTTTTTTTAATATTATTAGTACCCCAATAATAATAACAAATTTAAAGGCCTTGAACGTAAATTTTAAAAATCAAAATCACAACGGACTATGCTTCATTTTTTATTTGGACGTTTCAATTTTTGTGTATTGCAGTGTAAAAAAAAAAAACGAATCCTTCCATTTGTAAAGGTCATACCCATAAAGAAAAAATAATGCCCGATCTAATAAAATAATGTCCGATTCAATCTTGTATTATATTGTGTTATACATTTCTTTTATTAAGAAATTAAAGATATTGTTTAGCCCCCCTTTATATTCAAATTCTGGTTCCACCTCTAGTTGGGTGACTTGACTTCCAATATTTATTAAATAATGATAGTTATTAGGTAAGAATAGTATTTGATTCATTAATTAATAATAATGTTCTCTAAATGATGACGTGTGTTAAAATTCGACTGGAGATTTTTTATAGATATTAAAAAATTGAAAAACTTAATATTATAATTTTTTAAAATGAGTCGGATTTGAGCAAGTTTGATTGTTTTTTTAAGGCTCCGACATATTCATGGTATGTTTAGATCTTATTTTTAAGAATCGAACTTGCATTTCTATGTAGAAAAATGAGAATTCGTACCACTGCACTAAATCTGCATTTTTAATAGTTTGTTGAAACTTGCAATAAAATAATTTTATTGTAATTATAAATGCCTGGATATTGTAAATTTAAAAAAAAATGGCATGTTTGATTAGTGGATGCAATGTTACCACGCGTTCAATTCCAATGGATACCTCAACAATTTCTCAACAATTTCTAGTGAAACATTTAATTCCAAACAAGAAAGAAAATATATTTATAGTGTAGAGTTGGCAAGGCCAGAGTTGTAGCCCATTGGAAGTTAATTAACAATGGCATGTTGAGTAAAAGTTACAAAGTTGAACAGCATAATTAAAGGCTTCCCAAAGCAAAGCCAAAGCGTACTTAATTAAAATATTAATCCTCGGAGTTAGTAAACAAATATCCAGGTAGCTAAGATACAACCTCTCTGTGTCCTTTCCTTTCTCCTTTAGTTCTTCATATATGTACTTTTTCTTTTCTTTTTTCATTTTCTATTCCCTGTGTTATTCCTGGTTTCAAGCCTCTAGAATCCTTGCAAATTGCTATCAATTAATCCAAATTTGTTAGCTAAAAGTTGGCAATAGTTTTTGGAGTTGCCAATGGTTATCAACTGTATTAGTGTCCTTGTTGTTTTGAAAAAGATTCCAACTATTGAAATTATTTGATACGAAATTAATACAATTAATGTTAGACCTGCTTTAACTTAATTGAGACACTTCGTTTTTGTAATTATATTTTATAGTTTCAACTTTCAAACTGAAGGTGCTCCTTTACTCCAAATCCTCCTCCCTAGAACTTCGTTGAGTTTGACCAAGTTAAAAACAACTACAAATTGGGAGGGTTTCCGATTTTTTTTTTTCTACAATAGAATCTGAATGCTAATAAGAGAAGTTGTTCTATTATTATTTCTCATAACGAGGAAAGCAACAACAGGATTATTTTTAGTAGTTAAAGCTATTTAACTATTTAATATTCGTAGAATTTTTCACTTTTAATAGTAAAATTTTCCAACTATTTAATATCTAATGGAGGTCAACGATCCTCATTTTTTAAAATACTTTGTATTAATGTATGACTTAACATATAATTTAAAGTAAAATATTATAGTATTGTAAAATTGATTCTCATTTTCTCTTTAGAAAATTTATATAATTGATCTTTATATATGTTTGACCTTCATAGTTTAAAAGTCTGATTCAGCCATGCATAAGAAATTTTTATTTGAGTTTCGAACACGTGCTCTCTTACTTGGAATGCAATGTTTTTACTGTTAGATAAAAAAAAATTGATTCTCGCAACATAATACTATAATTCATTCATAATATTAACATATATCTCAAAAAAAAAATGAAGTTGGATGTAGGTAAAGCCGATATTTTTATTAATAACCTAAAAAAAAAGAAAAATATCACATATAACCTCGATTTTATTTTATTTTTAAATATACTTAACCGCCCCCCTTGTGGGGCGGTCCATTGTGCCTAGCTAACCGTCCCTTAGGCGGGCGGTTCGCTTATTTTTTATTTTTTTTATTTTTACAAATATATTAAGATATATTTATAAGATATATATATTTTTTATAGATATATTCAGATATATATATTTTTTTTGTAGATATCTTTTTATTAAGATATATTTTTTTTTATAGATTATTTTATTAAGATATATATTTTGTTAAGTTTATATTATTTTTGTAAGATATTTTTTTCTATTGTAATTTTTATATAAAAATGACATGTGCTTAATTTTTTATATTGTAAATTTCAATAAAATTGAGTTGAGTTTGGATGCGTCGTTTGACGTTAGAACTGTCGATTATTTTATAATATTGTCGATTATACAGCTATTGTATTGATTGTCGATTTGGCTAACGTGGTAAACAGTGAAAATATGTAATATAAATTGTAAGTCCACCAAAAAAAACATCCAACTATGTAATATAAATGTCCACAACTCAGACAAAACAGTCCAGACCGAATATACAATAGTAGAAACCTATCAAACTATAAAACTAAAAAACCTAACGACGTGGGCGAGGGTGACGACCAGAGAGATCCAACCTATCAGGTGGATGGCGGTCCCTGGGCGGCTGTACACGCCTTACATGAACCTCCTCCTCATGTACGGTTGTATCCGCCTCGGCCTATGGATTCTCCACCAGTGGGAGGATGGGCGGCATAGTACGCATCTCCTATGGGTCAGCCTCCAGGTCGATGATACGTAGGCAGAGTGCCAAATATAGCAGATGCAAAGGCATCTGCATACTGTGCTCCACTCTCACTGGCCTCACGTCGTGCTGTCTGGCCTCCGGATATCGTGGTATGTGGAGGCTCGTGTTGGGTTTTTATGGTACTTAAGGCAGCAGAATTTCAAAATTTTGACAAAAAAAAAGTACCAAAAGAGATTATCATGTGTGACTGAAATCAAACCAAAATCTATTTTCAAATCAATAAGCATCATACATTTAGTTTCTTGTCTCTAACAAGAAAGGAATGTCCTTGAGATGTAGGGTTGTAGCCTCCACCTCCTTGTTGATGCTAATGGTGGTTGATGCCTTGCAGCGCCTTAGTGGTTGATGTGTGCGTGACTTAGAACGTCTTGCACTAAGATGAGACTCCAAAGTAGAAGTCCTCCATGGTATCCACCAAGAAATTAATTAGAAACCAAAGTTTCCTCTTGCTAGAGAGTACTAACTTCGTTACTCCGTAATCCCTATTCTCAAGAGAACTAGATCTTGAACTTTTAGAATTTGTGGGTTCTCAACACATGAGAGATGAAACAAGAGAGAGAGAGAGTTTTGGCAGAACTTCAACTCTCAAAAATGAATTTATCTCAAAAGGAATGAGAGTGAGAATATATATAGCAAACAAGGAATGTGAATTCTGTTTCCAAAGTTAACCCCACGTTCTAACCACGTTTTTTACCACAATCACAGAAGGAGAAGTTATAGATCTTTCTTTTAACTTTCCATCCATATATTGTACGTCCAAAACGGACATCGTATGAGGGAGTTATGGTCCAAATATGAAACATGCGCAGCAGTTACAGAACATGGCAGTTCAAATTAACCACCACGTTCTATCACATTTTTTACCATGATCTGTTTCTAATTTGGCTTTCCTCCAGAGAGGCAAAGTTCTAGATATTTCTTTTACCTTTCCAGAAATATATAGAATGCAAAAAACGGATTTCTTATGAAAGAGATATGGTCAAAATAAGAAACGCTGCGCAAGCAGTTATCAGAAAACGTGGTAAACTGTTTTGGGTGAACTTTTAATTAAGGAAACAATTCATAAAATAAACATGGGCCATAATTAACAACAGCCATTAGGCTTTGTTTATTGGGCCAGGTTCTATTTTTTCTTGTTTGAGATAATCAAATACAATTAATCTAATTAATTGTAGTATCATATATAATTATCTCAAATAATTATATTTCTCATGTTTTGATAGAGAAACCAATTTATTTGTCATGCCATACATGTCAAATAAATTAAGGAGCATTTCTAATTAATTTCTTATTGGTGTGACCCTGTGGGATCTATGTCACATGGCAATGGAATCTAAAACTCCTTTCGATTCTATAAACTACAAGCGGCACCTAGCAATATGCATTGTAGTTACCCAAATGACACAGATGATAAATACCATACTGTATCACGATCCCTAAGCAACAATTGCCTCGTGTTAATTACATGTCTCATGATATCATAAATAGATCCAAGGTAGGAACGTGTCATCCTTGCAAATCTACTCATTTATTGATTCCGAAATAATTCAGTAATTATGATTAACTCCTTAATCATATGTGCACATACTTGTATTATTTCATCAAGGGGCCCAGTGATACCATCACTCATTTACATGAGGGACATTGGTATTCTTGATAATTATCTCTCTACATGAGAGACACATACTGAGATAGAATCTGTATGACTGCCAGTTACTGACAGCGTTGGATAATACCCACGAATATGTATTCTCATGTGAGAGAAACAATTATCTCATACCTTAGAATTCCAGACACAAATAAAACATTAATGACACAAACACAATCCATATTAAATGTTTTATTTTGGTCACGTCCAATCCCCTGATCTCCATCAGCTATCCATTTGATTAGATTGACAACCCCTTGTCACATGATCTGCAGAACATGATCATCATCTAATCCAAATGCTAATCTTATACCGGTAATTAATGTTCCTTGTTAATTATCAAGATTATGGACACTTTAGAGTATTTATTAACTCCTTTATAGAGTTCCACAATTCCAAGTCCTCAACTTGAATGATCTATAAGTAGTAAAATACTCGAGAAACAAATGATAAACAAATCATTCAATTACATGAACAAAACTTAGAAAACAATCATCCTATGATTGGCTTCTAGATCACAACACTAACAGCTCGGTCCCTCATCCCCGACATCATCTCCAGTAAGGTCAGCCATAGTGAACTCCGAGGTGACACGTCGTAGGGGAGCTCCATCATTAATGTAAACAATGTTAGTTTTGCTACATACAAATAACTAGTAAGTTGATTAATAATAAATTTTTGCTACCTGGCCAATCTGCACCGGAACTCCAAACTCATTATAGTAAGCGTTCCACGCATTGTTATTCAACACCCATTCGTGGAAACCCCAACCTGAGTCATCCACTGCAGAATTGAAGATAAATTAATGAGAATAGTTTTTTTAACAAGAAATGACTGTGTACGACAAAATCAAATTACATGGAGGAGGTAGTGGCATCTCATGAGCGTATATAGCGACTAGGGGCTGATCCGGATCAAGTGGTGGGGGCTCTATCTCGCGCCAGCTTATGTTCTCCCCATTGTCACGCAACATGCCAATGAGGCGCCCGTCAAAGCCAGAGTCTTCCACCATAGGGGCACTCTGCTGGAGCATTGCACATCCCACTACTCGCCAACCTTCTTTTTGCCATGCACACCAAGCTGTGTGCCACTCCTCTAATACCGGTAAGAATCTGCACAAAGTATTTTTTTTATTATTATAGAAAAAATAGATAAACATTTAATGGTTTAAATATGTCAGTTTCATAAGTAATTACCTGACGAGCCTCCGTCAAAGGGTCTCACCCCAGTGGCCCGTGAGGTATACTGAGGGCATGCCCCACCTCTGGTACCAGACTAAGTAAAATAGTTAAGATAAATAATGGTTTTCACTGTCGAGTTCATAACATATTTTAATTTCAAGATTTTAATGATTACCTCCTGACAGCCTCCAGATCAGTGGTCTCGGCCGTGATTCGATGCTGGAAGAAGTGATCACGGAGCGCTGCTAGGCTAATGCAATACCCCCGAATACCGGAACTCCTCCTCGTCCTTCCTCTTATTTTTCTTCTGCAGCGCCTTTGGATCCGCGACCCCCAGAAGCTCCTGTATCATCCCCGCGTGAAGTGGACTGTCGGAGACATCGCTGATAGGCTCGCCATCAATCCGTAAACCTCATAAAGTGCTCATATCAGCTAAGGTCACGGTCATCTCCCCAAAGGGAAGGTGAAACGAATGAGTTTTCAGTCGCCATCTCTCCGCGAGCCCGCTCATGAGAGCCTGGTCGATCTTACTCTGAGGCATGGTAGCCAGCTGATACAACCCGAGATTCATAATGCACCGCTCCATCAAAGGATGACCGACGTACGGTATCTCGGGGTGCGATGTCTCACGGTCAACATCATCTCGTCCTGCATATAACAATAATTTCAATCTAAGCGACTTACTATATGCTATATTCAAAATCTGTAATTTGAACTAAATTACTTAAAAACCAATGTACCTCTGTAGATGCGAGCGTGACCCGGTGTTTAACGTGTGGAATCCACAGAAGATGACTGAATGTATCAGCTGCATGTGTAGGGTACTCTGCACCGAGAGCATCTGCATCAGATGCCTCTACACCGGATGCACTTGGAGCCTCTATGCTATACGAACTATCCCCCTCTCCATAGTATCTGCACTGCATAATTTTCAAATAACTTATATTTCACAATTTTGGATATAAAATAGTATAATGTAGGAATTTTGGACCGAAACGCTAATTTTGGACCCTAAACCCTAATTTAAAACCCCTTACCCCTAATTTATAACGCTAAAACCGTCAACCGTAATTTATAAACCCTAATTTTGATCAATTCAATCGCGTCAAGAAAATCAACATCCCGCACACATTGAGAATTCAATTTCTAAACTAAAATTTAAACCCTAAACCGTCAACCGTAATTTATAAACCTTAAACCCTAATTTTGATCAATTCAATCCCGTCGGGAAAATCAACAACCCGCACAAATTAACAATTCAATTTCTAAACTAAACTCTAAATCTTAAACCGTCAACCGTAATTTATAAACTCTAAACTCTAATTTTGATCAATTCAATCGCGTCGGGAAAATCAACAACCCGCACAAATTAACAATTCAATTCTAAAGTAAACTCTAAACCCTAAACTGTAGTTTTAATAAATTCAATCACGTTGGGAAAATCAACAACCCGCACACGTTAATTAACAATTTAATTTCTATAAATTTTTTTTTAATAAATTAGATAGGAACTTACCCGTAAACAATCGACCGAGAGAGAGAGAGAGAGAGAGGGGGTTCGGGTAGAGAGAGAGATTCGGGTAGAGAGAGAGAGATCCGGGTAGAGAGAGGAGAGGGCGGGTAAAGGGGAGGGGAGGGGAGGTCGGATAGAGGGGAGGGTGGGGAAGGGCAGGGCGGGGTGAGGCCGGCCGTAGGGTGGGGGGCGGGGGGGGGGGGGGGTGGAGGGGGCAGGGGGGTTGTTAGGGTTCGGATCGGGTCGGGTAGGAAGAGAGGGGGCGGTTAGGTTAGAGCTGGGGGGGGGCGCTGGTAAGTTAAAAAAAAAAAAAATTTGAAGCGAACCGCCCCCCGCTGGGGCGATTAGATAGGAGAAGTGGACCACCCAGCGAGGGGGCGGTTTGCTTGGTGTATCGGACCGCCCCAGCAGGGGACGGTTAGGTCATTTTAAAAAAAAAATTGAAATCGGGTTATATTTAATATTTTATAATAAAAATATCGGTAGGTAAAGGATTCTGGAGTACACCATCTCTCGTATAAGCATGTGTATAAATACCACCAACCTCTCTCTCCCTCATTCTCTCTCTCGGATGAAAGAAGGCGTTTTAGTTTAACTAGTTTCCAATAGGAAAGGCTGAAACAGGTAAAGGAATCTAAAGTTGGTATCTTTTTCTCGTCCCTTTTTCTTTCTCTCAGTTTTATCTGACGAGGTAGGTTCTTAGTTGAAAGAAATTAAAGAGAGATCAAGAGAGAGTGGTTGGTTAGTTTCTGTTGGTTCCACTTCAATAATTTCTCCTTTTTGTACATCGCTTTACAGCTCTGTCTAAACGCAGAGGAGAGAGAGTGAAAGAATAGATCAGAGAAGAGATTGGATTTTTATTCCTGTAATCTCTGCGAGAGAATTGTTTCATTTATCAGATTCTCTCTTGGCTTATTCTTTTCACCTCAGCTGGTTACAGCTGTTTCCTCTGTACCCTTTTGACCTCCTATTTTATTTCAATTCCCCGTGCTTCACCACTGGCAACTACATATTATACAAAGCAGAAAGAAAAACAACAAAAAATATTTGAATCTTTCCCTCTTCAATCAATCCTTTGCTTTCACTGTGTTCATCAACAAGCTTGCTCTTTTGTATTCAAAGATAAGTCCCAAGTAAATGGAAATAAATGACAAGGATAAGTTTGAATTTGAGAAAAATGGGTACCGGCTTAACTACCAAAATGCTGGTTTTCTAGCTGGTACCGGTATGCCAGATCTCTCTTGGAATGCAATACCGGGTACTTCAGGTCCCAATTTGGGATGGGATCAAAACCCATTGAGCCAATTTCCAAAACTGGGTTCTTTTCTCCCACCTAGCATCTCTGACATACAAGCTGATTCGGGATTTATAGAACGAGCCGCGAAGTACTCGTGCTTTAATGGGGCCAATGTGAGTGCAATGTTGGGGTCCATTAACAATTCTGTGCTTGATCAGAGTAAGAGATCAGAGAATTTGGTTGAAGATGGTAGTAACAGGATAAGATTGGAGAGGAAAGAAACTGTAGAGGGTGCTTCCAGTGGAGGCTGTGGCCAGGAAGAAGGAACCAGTGTGGCTAATGCTAAGAAGAGAAAGAGATCCAATCAGGTAAATTCCTTTTCAATTGTAGAATGTGCTTATTTTGTAGAGAAATTCAATGCAGGGTCAAGTTCAATGTACACCTGAAATAAGGTAAAGAAGGCATTGAAAATGAAATTAAAAAATTGAGATCCATTGACTATAGAGTAGTTTGACAATTTTGACAATTGTAAAAGTAACTTATAATTTTGAATATTAACATTTAACATTTGATATATACTATATCTATAGCATACACATAAACATTGATATTGATGCAATTTTACCATTTATCAACGAACTAAAAATTAGAATGGTCTATATATAGCGGCCTATGATAGAATGTGAAATGAAACACAGATTACATGAAAATTAATACATAGCCAATCTAATGATCTATAATACTAACAACATGTGTATAAACTTTTTCTAACATTGAACATTTTGTTGGTTAATTTGAAATTTGTCGTTAAAATTGTCAAGTCAATCCATTATAAATGAATCTGTAACCAATAACATAAGAACCATTATACCCAAGGCATTGTACATAAAAAGAGTATAGGTCCCACAAGAAGACCAATAGTATGCTATATCGGTATATCCTGTTGTGCGCAACTTAAAATTTAACAAATCCAAAGATAAAAAACTGAAGTATACAAGCAATTTTGGAAAATTGAAGGAAAATGGAGTGAACCAAGGGGAGGAAGCCCAGCAATCTCCAGTTGCCAATTGTACAAGAGAGATTGCAGAGAAAGAGAAAAGAGAAGAAAAGATACCTAGTGAAAATCAGATAAAAGATGAATCAGATATGGCTAACAAGGACGAATACGTTCATATGAGGGCTCGTCGGGGCCAAGCAACTAATAGTCACAGTCTTGCTGAAAGGGTAATGGTCTTTTCTGTACATAAATAATATTTGCAACTCAACATGTCATATTAGCTTTGATTAATAGTAATTTGTGCCTGTTATTATATAGGTAAGGAGGGAAAAAATTAGCGAGAGGATGAAGTATCTCCAAGACCTAGTGCCTGGTTGTAGTAAAGTAAGGCTTCCTTTTTACTTTGATTCAGCTTTGTTGTACTTTGCCTGACTGGTACAATGCTAGGAGTAGGACCATAAACATAATAATTTGAGTTTTAATATTAAATTTTGTTAAAATTGGATGAGACTGAATTTTTCATTCTTGCTTAAACAACTAGCTAATAGAAAAACAAGCAAAGAACCCGAAATTCAATAACTCAAATTTGGGTTTGCAGAATGATATGGTACCAAGACAGGTGTGATAGAATTTTAATAGAATTTTTCTGAATTTAAGGTGACAGGAAAGGCTGTCATGCTGGATGAAATAATCAACTATGTGCAATCTTTACAGCGGCAGGTTGAGGTATGAATTTAATTTTTTATTTTATTTTCTGCTACATGCAACGTTTCCGAATTAGGTTATTTATATATCTTTTTTTCATTTTTTTTCCTTTTGCAGTTTTTATCAATGAAACTGTCAGCCATAAACCCACGACTTGACTTCAACATAGAAGGCATTCTTTCCAAAAGTGTAAGTGAACTCTTAGTATAAGATACTGCTATTTATTGATACGTATTATATACCAGCTAATTTGGTACCTATGCCAGCCAAATCTAGGTTTGTTTTGAATTGTCTGCACTGTTGTGACGTATACACACTGAAGGTTCAATAACTGTCGTACTGAATAAAAAAGCAATTTAGCATGCTTTGGCCCGAATTACTCTAGTACCCTCGGTATTACAATCTTGGTTAGAAATATAAAAATAATAATAATAATAATAACAATTGATGAAAATTAAATAATATGTTATCTCATGGACCTTTGTCGCAAGCAGTTATTTGACCCCCATGTGGGCCCATCATCCTCCATCGGCTACTTGTCGGATCTGAGTCAAACCCAATTGCATCGTTCTCAGCAGAATCTGCTACATGGTATGGCTGGTATTGTTGACTCAGCTGATGCACTTAGAAGAATAGCTAATGTTCAACTGATCTCTAACACTGGATTGAAGGAGCCTCTGCCTCAGGTTCTTACAGAAAAATGCACACACAACACACTCACAAATCCAGAGAATATAACATTGTAACTATTTTTTTTTTCTTTTGTGAGCAGATGTCCAATGCTTGGGATGGTGACTATCAAAATTTAATGCAGGTTGCTTTCCAAGATTTAAACAATTATGCCCGAGCCGAAATTCCAAATGCAAACAATATGTCTAGTTGAAATTTTCACAAAAAGAGAACTCAATTAGTAATCAAGTATTGAGCTTCTTAGTGCTATCTCCGCAAAAGACCCGTGTATACCTTTTCTTAGCAGTACCTTCTTTTGTTCTAAAAAAAGTTAGAGCTGCAATTGAGTACCTTCTAAATTCATGAAAAGGTACTAGTGTAGAGAGACAGAATTTCTATTTGCAATTACAAAAGGGTTTATCATGAAAAGACTGTCATGTGGATATTGTTGGAACCATTTTCTATACATAGCTTAGAATGATCATAAATGATGTTAATCTTCTTTATCAAAATATATATTTACTGAATTAAGTATTCAATTCTTCATGGTAGCATGTTGATGTTTATGTAACTTTTGCTTTTGTTTCTTCACTAGAATTTCATTCGAGAGAATTTTATAACACTATATCATGTGATTTTTATTACCGAAATTTTTATTTTACCATTTTCTAAAAAAAAATAAACCAAACATTCATGTTTCTGGGTTTTTTGAATTCTACTCAGGCCGCAGAATGCCAGAGCGGCCTAATTTTTTTTTTTTGGAATTTGTGCATTTGTGGTCAAACGACAATTTTTTGGTCAAACAGTCACAGATTCCAAAAAACTTTGAGTAAAATAAATGATTAAATTTTTTTAGTAAAACTAAAGCACTAAAAGTAAAATAAAATTGAGGGCCGCAAAACACCGGTGCGGCCTGGGTAGAATTCAAAAAATTCAGAAGCAGGAGTGTTTTGGTTTATTTTTTTTGAATAAATGTTATATATAAAATTTCGGTTTTTATTATTTTGAAGATTCTAAAGAAAAAGCAAAAGAAAACAAGCAATGCAAATCCATTATTTACTGGTACGGGTTGTTACTAAAACGGTAAATTCTCGATCAATTTCATCAATGAGACACAATATATGGATTGAAAGGGTAGACAAAGGTATAACACAAACTGGTTTATGTGCAGAAAGAGAAACCCAATCTAGAAAAAACCTTGAGGATGAACTAATTTCATCTAACTGTAGAGAATCACGGCATACATCTTCTACCACTTAATTCCTGGAAAATTCAGAGACCAAGGAACTTTTACCAAAACATGTTCTTTGTCCATGGAAATTTTTTGATCATATAGTTATTCTCAAGGATGAGATCTAAAATCTAAGCTCATTTACATCGAAAACATAAATGTACCTGTTAATTGTGGACGCTATTTGGTCCCTTTCTTTGCCAAAATTAGTCGTTTTGAATGGTTACAAGGGTATGGTACCGATGCTGCTTTGTTTATTTAATTATTTGTCCTTTTGTTGTTTCATTCGATCGACAAAGACACCCGATGCTATATAAATTTATGATAGAAATATCAGAAATTCATGCACTGGTGAAAGAATAATTCCATCAATTGAGCCAAATAATAAGACAGGATTTGGGATCACATGAACCAGAATTTTGCAGGTTGTGTTATTTTAGTAAATGACCCTTAACTTCAGAATAAGATGTGTCTGAATATCTCAAAATTAAATAGAAACAAGAACTGGTATTCCAAAAGTAAATAATAATGAATTAGTAGAGGGCTTCAATTTCCTTGGTCTCTTTTGTGCATTGGAAAATAGGTTGCACTAAAGAATTCTGTAAACTATGCCGGCACCTTATTGCATTGAGAAGTTGCGAATAATCTTTTCTGAATATGCATAAAAAATCTCTGAAAATAAGCAGAATAATACATAACAAAAGCAAATCATCAATGTACAACAGAATCACAGCAGAAGTTAAGTTAAAAAAGCACTCCTTTCACAGTGAATCTCCCTTCATTCACCAACCGTTCATCCTAAAACTACCACAAACTGTAGTCCAACTGTACAATCAATTAAAAAAAGAATAAGAAAACATTCAACAATGCACACATCACATCCTAGATGGCAATTTGCAAGAGTACTCTCCCAATTCTTGAAAAAGGAGCAATAACAATAGCTCCTGGCATAGCTTGCTCTGGGCTCAGCCACCAATAGGCGTGCGTAGTAATGCCCACAAGCATCAACCTAGCTTGTGTTAGATCTAAACCATGTATGAGCATAATTGACACATGTAGATGACATGGCGCATGCTCATCGATGAGTGAGCCCAGGTGAGCTTCCCTGAGTGAGCAAAATTATAACTTCTCTTGAAATTGCTTAAATTCCTCCATAGATGTTAAAAGTAGATGCCTTGAACTAGTTCACCTTGAAAAACCCCAAACCTTCCCCCTCCCTCCTTTGAGAAGTTCCCTGTTTTTACTTTTCCTCCCACATGCACTACTTTTTATTTCTATCAAAGTATGCTTCAGCATTGTTGATTGCCAAAATTTTGAAAAACAGAATACAGAAAGGCAAATTTTACTGATAGCATTCCAAACCAAATTGCCAAACTTACCAAAAGAAAACAAAAATATATATAC
This sequence comes from Carex kokanica, assembly GCA_025461125.1. Lineage (NCBI taxonomy): Eukaryota > Viridiplantae > Streptophyta > Magnoliopsida > Poales > Cyperaceae > Carex > Carex kokanica. Next base: position 16,684 of record JAJGRX010000179.1, read on the forward strand.
ATGTACCAGTGCTACAATACATACAACAAAAGCACAAACATCAAGTTCTATTGATTTTACATTTCCATGGATGCAAAGCTCCTCGAGTGATCAGGTATGTGGTGCAACCGCTGGAGTATGTTATCAGCCACTTTTCTCATGTCCCCATCCCCACTGTGAAATGCAGTCACAAGCCGACCTGGCAGCGCCCGATTGGCACTTATAACCTTGACCACCTCTTCACTGCCTCTCAACAAACACCTCTCAATAATCCAAAAGGCCCTGTAACAAATTGACTCATCTTTGTGCTCCCTCAAGACCCTCAACACACGGTGTACCCCGTCTCGTTCATGTATTATCTGTTAAGATTATAAAATAACAGAACTTGCTCACTTTGCCCAAGTTTGTCTTTTACAAGTTAAAACTTTGTAAAAGCTTTAATTTGAGCATATAATTGGCTAATCTGATATTGAATCAGGGAAATATCAGTCCGAAATGAGGCCTTGTGCGAGAGTCTAAGGCATAATATTATGATATTCCGTATGTAATATTCATGTTTTAACTCGTAATTAATTAAAATAAAAAAAATTAATTGATTAATATTACCTGTATGCCCTTCTCAATGTCGACCTTATCCTCAAGTAATGTGCTAAGTGCACCCAAGGCTCCTACCACAACCTTCTCGTTCTCGTTTTCAAGACAATAGAGAAGCCTTTCAACCGAACTGGCCTCTATGATGCAAAAGGTGCCATTGACGCTGCATACACCACGGTGAACTGGGCACAGCACCATGACTTTCATGACGAGTTCTTTTTGTGAGGTCTTTGAGAGCACCTTGTTTAAGAATCCCTTCCTTTTGACAGGTTGCTTCTGTTCCTCCAGTGGCTTGGAGAGGTTGATGGATAGCGAAGCGAGGTTCATGATCCCGCTGCATGCAAGCCCCTGGACCTCTTCACAGTATGTGTGGCGAACCATGAGTTCATTGAAGACATGCATCAGGTGGTTCTCCATGACAGCTGCCATTATCTCGGGGTCATACATCGTTGTCGTGAAACGAACCATGATGCCGACTAGGCCTTCCATGTAAAGCTTTGCAAATCTAGAAAGTTTGCAACTTCAAGAGATGAAAAACTTGAGTTATGAGTATTTGAATTCGTTTTTATATCAAGATGATGCAAAGCATAAGGAGACCAGACTTATTTTATGCTAGATAATAGAATTTAGCAAAGAAATGTGCAAAAACAATTCAATTCAGAACTCAAATGCTAGTATAAGAGTCTGTCAGATTAAGCAGTCATTTCTTTTTTTGAGACAAAGATGAGAACCAAGCCCTCGGAACTTTAAATATCCACAAGAGATCTCCAAACGGATTTTGAAACCACATCTTCTACACGGAGAGCATTGCCTTAACTTAACAAAGGCTGGTTCTCGCACACATTTGGTTTTTATATTCTTAACGTAACATCTTAAACAGCCATGAAACAAAACAAAAGAAATTTAAATCCAACAAAAATTAAGGTCAAATAGGACTCCAATCTTACCTGCCTGATACTCCATGCAAAATCTCATGAATTCGATTGACAACCACGGGGATGGCGCCTTGACGAAGCAAGTACAAATTAAATGTTATATTTTGATGCGGAAGCTTAGCCAAAAACTTAGACCATTCAGCATGCCTCTCCTTGATTCTACCAGGTCCCAACCTGTTAACCAAATTAAGTTGTCGCCCCTGGGCATTGCACAGGCGATCTGCTATGGTGTTACCAATGTGAGGGCACATCACGGCTAGTAGTTTCACTGCAGCCACAGAGAGCTCTTCTGATGTCGCATCCAGGAGCTCGATAACTGTTTGAACCATCTCGGTTTCTCGTGCAACGGCCACAATTGAGGTTAGTGGTTTTGGTTTTGCACTTAGAGCAAGAAGGATACGGACTACGTTGATGTTGAGTTGTTCTGGCATTGAATTCTTGAGCATATGAGCAAAGTTATACATAGTGTACTGAGAGCTGAGCTTGTGGCCGTTCTTGTTAACCTGTTGTACAGGCACAGAGAGGTGAGATCAAACTTAGAAAGATTCATGTACTATCCCCGTCAAATGCAGTTGAAAAGGACCATGTGGAATAAAGGGTTATTTTGGCCATATCTATAATGGGCACTTTTGACAAATCGTGAACTATTTTTAGCCAAAAGAGTATTTAATTACTAGCAAAGGAACATTTTGATATGAGAGTCAGGCATATATATTAGTAGGAAATAAATCTGCTGCGATCCGAAGGAATTTGCAGGGACCCTGTAAATCCAAATCCAACAGTAAGCATGTCTCAAAACTTAAAATCAAATACACGAGTATTCAAGTACGATACCTGAATTATGTCTGGATCGATGTCTGGTTCAGACTCGAGCAAATTGGCAAGAACGCCAGAAGCAGAGATTTTAGGAGGGAAGGGGTTGCCATCTCCAGGAGTTCTCAAAAATAATTCCTCTACCATTACTGGTACAACCCCAGCATCTACAAGGGACATCGCATTAGACTTGTGAGAGGAATAGAAAGAAGCACGTCAAATGCCTCCTTGCGCACAGCCAACTTCTTGGTGTCTACAGTGGCAGCAGAGCCTTCACTTTCCGTTGTGGCAGCACCTGTGGGGGTAGCCTTGGTACGTACCATGTGAATCAAGGCCTCACAAGCACGTTTCTCATGTGCGACTGTGAAGCATATGTCCTGCTTCTGTGCCAGTTCGCTTAGGTAACCCACCATCTCCATTTGCATCTCCTCAGTACCTGATTTCAATATTATTTTACTTGTCAAGGAACATTAATTCTTTTTCCTTTATCTTTGACCTTTTTCCGGCCATTTTTTGCGTTCTTCTTACTTTCTGAAATTAGATCTCTACTGTCAATGTCAAAGAAAGAACAAGTATAACCGCAATAGCCTGTATTGGTTGGATTGTTCTGCATAATAGATGTCTATGAAACAATTCGTCAAACACCTTACAAGCACTCTAAGAAAAAAATCATCAAGCACTTTGTGAGCTCCTAAGATTTCCACTCACCATAAAATTCTGATTTATTTATTTATTTTCGTCCTGCAATGTTTCAATAGAGAGGTCCCGGCACTCGTATCTTTCAAGGTTCAAATCAAAATAAGCACTACAAATGGCAGAGCATGCGAGAAATAGAAATAGACAAGTCTTCCCAGTACCGCATAATACTTTATCCATCTGCTTGTAGGCCCTTTTTGGGCCGAACCAATTTGGGCCTGATAAAACCCGTCAGCATATTTTATGTACCTCGTACTTCTAGCACTGGCACGTACCGAGATAACAATACCAGCTGCAAATTGTACTTGTAATCGTGAACTAAAACTATATTTTCGGCTCAAAGAATGATTTTCCATCATACTCAGATGACCGCCTACTTATTCTTTTATCTATTTATTTATTTGAAGCTAAAAAGTAGTTCTACCTTCCACAAGATTAGTCAAGAGGGGATCCAAGTAGCCGTTCAGCGCCATGTACATCATATTTTTTGCTCGTTTCTCCATGTTTTTGAGTATCGCTGATGCTTTACTGGCAGCCTCAAGATCAGTGGATTGGTTGACTTTTGTGGTGACCAGCATCAAAATCGCGCCGTTTGTGTGCCCAACCATTCTCCCGAGGAACTCCGACTTGGTGGCCTCTTGCAAGAAAGAGAGTGCCAAGCTCTTCTCTGTCGAGTTGCTGCTCGATATAAGCTTTGCTGCTGCTTGGATTGCTTTTGTTTTGCCCATAATTTCCTAGAAACGGATTGACAGCCGTATGCTCAATTATTTGACATAGTATTTTGTGTCTGGTATAATTTGGCATGAACTAAGAAAAAAATCGGTTATTTTTTTCTCTCTTTTTCTCTGTTTTATTACTTTTATAATTTCATTATCAAACCTTTCCTTCTTCATCTTGAATCAGCGTAAATAGTAGCTCCAAGGTCTCACATCTTATAGTCACATCGATGCTCTCCAAGTACATTGTTAGTATCTTTGTTACACCGGTGCTGTGCATCCGATCGATGTTCTTTTTTCGTATCATAGAAAGCGACTTCAGTTCTTGTATGGCATCATACACCCTGTCTCCTTTTATCAGCTCATTACCTTATATCAAAATATAGTTCTGGCAATCAGAATGAATGGTAAAGACTAAAGAGGAGAAATTTTTAAATTTAGCACAACACGGATGTTAGTTAAATCCAAAACTTTAAATTAATGCTTGTTATATACATCACATTCTGAAAATATGACAAAACATTATATACTGTAGACAACAGAAACCGCACATATGCCAAGTTTTGGGAGTCACTAGGAACACTGTTAATTCGTTTCGATGGAACTTTTAGAAAATTAAAAAAGTCATTCACCTGCTACTTTATCCTGGTGATCTCAGTTCTCAGAACCCACTCAGAAATCGTCGCCTTCAAGGCCACATTCGTGTTCAAGTTCTTGCTCTCCATCTTCATTCCAGTAACAGGACAAGTTAGCGGCTCAGATGCGGTCTCCTGCTTCTCAAATAGTTCCAAAATCACAGATTTTTCATATGTTATGCCGCTTTCTATTGTCGCTGGGTCAATCATGATTTTCTTGGTAATTGGGCAGAAAAAGGAGTCGTACAAAGGCTCGACAAGCTCTGCCCCCCTGTAGCTGCTCTCCCTGGGGATGAAGTCTCCCAATCGCGGGTCCCGCATCTGTACCGAGTCAGGCATGGATTGAACCTCTGAAAAAAGACTGCTGCTCTTGTAGAGCTGTGTGCTCCTGTCATGATTGATTTAGGATATTTATTTATTTACTCATCATCAGTTGCTACATATTGATTTTCTATATATTACTACATGAGCCAGGTTTGGTATAAAACTGAACTGGTATGTTTCAGCAAGTGTAAATTGGTTAAGAGATTAACAAAGGGTTAATTACCCTTTCAGGGAAAAGACACCATATATACCAGATAGATTCGGCACCTGCTATGCCAGTTTGCAATTGTAACTATGGTACTTTGCAAACTATTAATAATTGCAAAATACAATTCCTTGTCAGTTAACAAAAAAAAAAAAACACTTACTGCATTTCTTGTGCGAGGGAATTGAGTGCTGTACTGGCATATTTGTTGTCCTCGAAAGAGGATTCAGGTATCTTACTCAGATCATCCCCAATTGCCAGGATTACCTTCTGCAGATTCTCAATAATGGACCTCATATATTCATCCGGGTCGAATTGTGCTACCCGGCTGCATTCGCAACTAGGTCCTTGGCATTGTTGACGTGGTTGATATGGATTGAAGAATCTGAGCGAGTACAGGAGACGGGTTCGGGTTTGATTGGAGCTCCATTATGGAAGTGGGAAACCCGGTGCAGGTAGCTGCCTACTTCTAAGAGCTTCTCTTTTTCTGATTCGACTGTGGCAACCGAGTTCATCACTTCTGATATCGTGCTTCGAATCAATTCTGAGACTCCCACTCTTTGATGCCTATCGTCATTCATCTGGAATAAATGAAAATAAAAGACGAAATCATAATATGTTTGTACCTATAACATGAGAAATGTCTCTATTTGAACATCTTAAAATTTAATCAAAATTTTTAAGAAGATTGAACTTATCGTAAAAATAAGGAAAAGCAATCATAAACGTGACCTATTCAATGGCAGATTTTGCGTACCACGGACTGGAATAGCATAAACCCTTGCTTACAACCAGAGAGAGGAGGGGGGGGGGGGAGGGGGCAGAGAGAAAGAGCCTAACACATACAAGGGAAGACAGAGAAGAAACAGGGAATAAGTTCCACTTGAGTAGCTGATGAAGATTTAAAAGGATGTTATATCAATTTGTACACACTTCTATCATATTTGGTTGATCGATAGTAGAAGTGATATGGAAGGAGAGGAAATAACAAACAAAAAAAAAAATTATGACTAACGGATAGAGCCCGTCAACCTCTTCTGAACTTCAACAACATATTATTTTCTAAATTAGGGTATATACAAAGAGAAAGATTAGAATATAACAATCAACAAAAAGTAGGTGGTAAGTTCAAAACCTCTATTTAAATATTTTTAATTACCTCTCAATGTTAACCTCCCCTTCTAATTTGACCAAACAAGTTACAAGTCGTATTTTCTTTATATTTTTGTACCCTCCATCAATGTCTGCATTGACACAGTCAAAGAATTAGAACGAAAGAAATCAGGAACATTTTTTTATCTCCTTTTTTTAGTGAATGTATTGCTCTGGCCCACTTTTTTTTTAATTTTTAATGTTTACCCTTTAGTTGCTGATTGGTTGAACATCTCTTTCTTATGCAACTTCATCTTGTTTTTCCTATTGAACGGAATACGTCTTGGCAATTAGACTTCTTCTATAAATTGGATGTTGTAAGAACTCCTTTATGACATTCTTTTTAATAAACCTAATTACAATGTCAGATTGTTGTATTATGTGGAAACATTAATATCACTTTTGAGTGAGGCTATGATAATATGCATATCACATAGCGGCCCGTCGGCCCGTGCTATGGACTTATATATTTGTTCTAAAGTCCATACCGTTTAACATAATCACCATATGAAAATGTACTTACAGATCAAATTTTACATTATTTCTAATTTTGTACTATCTTTTAGATAGTAGAAATCACTTGATTTAAAAAATTTGGACCACTCAAAAACAAAGGTTTTCTACCTATCTAAAAAATACTTTAAAAAATATAAAATTTGGTCTATAAGTACATTTTTTATATGGAGATTATGCATGTTTAACGGTTTGGATCACTTTTTGGAAGTTGAAAATAGAGACATGAATCCATAGCACATGTTGATTCGTAATATGCATATTACCATAGCCTCACTCTAATTTTGTAAGGAAACAATTAGATTTTGAAAAATAAAGTTGGAGCCTAAATAACACCTATTACCATTAACAAAGAAACCAACACGAATTTGTTGTTGATGTTGTAATGAAGGGAAAAAAAAAAATTTAACTTAGTTAGAAAAACAGCTGATCTTCACTTGTATAGTTATATGTAGTACAGGACAGTACAATCTTAATCTTATACTCTACATTAATTGCTGAAGCATGATTGAGTTGTTTAGTATCTACCATATATAATTCCAAAAGCACTTGGAGGCGTCTCTTATCCTCTTTGACCCAGTCAAGCTAAGCAACAGTACTTGACCACATCTTATGTTACGCTCTTTATGTAGCGGTTTATAATGCAGGTCACCGAGACAAAGCTCCACTAAGGCACTAACCCAAAAAAAAGGGAATTCATATCCTCTGCATTAACTCAAAAGAGAATCTTTTGAGTTAATGAATCTTGACTGTGCAATTTATTTTAAGATTCGTGTGAACTAGATCTGCACTCATATTAAAGGGCCCCCTATATTATAGACACGAGCCGGATTGGTTCCGTTTAAAATCAAACGGATGAAATTCATTAACTCAAAAGATTCCCTTTTGAGTTAATGCAGAGGATACGGATCCAAAAAAAGGTTCTCCACCAAATACAAATAAGAAGAGTATTTAGTTGCTACGAAATTAGTGACCAAGCGTGAACCATATTATTGGATCGCCAAGCTGAAATTGTAATATCAAATTAAAAATGTCGCTTATATAAATAAAATTTGGGAAATTCATTACAAATTAAAAGTGTATATCAATTTACGAGTGTGTTTATTTATGTTGTTGCTATAACCACATTTTACAATCTCTGAAGCAATATATATATATATATATATATATATATATATATATATATATATAATATATATATATATATGAGGGATCCAATTAGAGCATCTCCAACCCAGCAATCTGTAAAAAATAAAAAACAACTATAAAGCACTGTTTAAAAATTAAGTTCCTTTTAATTTCTTAACCCCTCCATCCCAGAAATTAAGTCAGAGCCAATAAGAAAGAAAACAGAGGGGTCATAGCCAATAAGAAAGAGAGAGAGTACCAGCATGTCCAAAGAAATCGTTTGATTTATAAGCAAATTTTTTTTTTAGAAATCGACCTACAATTCAGCAATTGTATTAGCAATTAACACATAAGATTAGCAATTTAAAAGAAATCCCCATTGTAGATGCTCTTACATCATTTTATGGTGACACATCTTAACACCATATATTTATAAGTTATTTTTGCGATTTCAAAGTCCAAACAGTCAATTTGAACCGTTCAACATGATCTCCTATTAAATGTGCTTGGAGACCAAATTTTACATTTTTTTTGGGAATTTTTATATTATTTATTAAGATATGTACAAAATTATGTTTTTGGATAATTCTGGACCATTGAAAAACAACAATTTTAAAAAATTCTAAAAATATAGTAAACAATTAAAAAAATGTAAAATTTGGTCTCCAAGCACATTTTAATATGGATATCGTGTTGAACTGTTCGATCAACTGTTTGAATTTTGAAATCACAAACATGACTTATAAACGTATAGTGTCAAGATGTGTCACCATAAAATAGTGTAATTTGATCCCTCCTCATATATATATATATGAGGAAGGCTCAAATGCTTCATTGTTTCATGCCCCAATCATACTCCAATATCTTTATATTCAATTTCAAAGTTCAAACAGACGATCCGAACTGCTCAACATAATTTATACGTTAAAATATGATTGGAGATCAAATTTTATATTTTTTTGAATTTTTTTTACTATTTTTTAAGATATATATATACATGTGATCCGTTTAAGCCCATTCGATCCATTAACTATGTTTTACTTCTATGAATATTTTGCTAGAGTTTGGCGTAGGAAGGCAAAGCTATGCCTATTTTAAATTGTATCTTAAATCTAAGTGGACCGGATCAAATTAATTCTGTGACTTGATCAATCATGATCACACGCGAGTCAAAATTATCTCTAAATGAATTCAGACCAAGTCTGGTTTGATCCCTTTTTTTTAATTATAATAAAGATCTTACACAAACTCTGCCTGTGTAATTTCTACACAGTCTGTTTCAAGTCAGAAAAAAGGAGGATTCGTAACAGGCTTGGTGAGCCAGCGGTAAAAAAAAAAACAGCTTCTTTATAGAAATGAAACCCTCACGAATTGAGCAGAAGTAGTACTAGAATGGGTGATCTCCTGAGAAGTCCCTTTGTTGCTAATTCCGATTGGGTTTCATTTCTAGCCTAGCTCAACTTGTTTGAAGAAAAAGGAGAAGAATAATAATAAGAAAAATCCTACACAAATTTTTAACATACTTGCAAGTTGCGAACAGTAGAAAATAATATTTATCAAAAATTAAAAAAGAGGCACTCACTGAGCTTTCCACATATGGACCTTCACTATTGGAGCATATGTTGGTAAACCAGTAGTTGTAAATGGGCCGATACGGGCTTTTAGGGCCTATTGACACTCTTTGAATGAATTTCTCAGATCTTATTTTAGATGTAAAATGATGAAGAACATTATTACAATATAGTAGTTTTAGCATACGTTTAATATGTTTAATTCATTTTATGTCTTAAAATATATTTTATAAATTATAAAACTTAAAATGGTTGATGTGTTCTTCATTTTTAATTACATGTATATTAAACTTGACCTATATGAAAGACATTTAGTCTTTCATCAAAAAATTTAAAGACTTTTAAAGGTGAAGTTTTAACGAATTGTTATGATGAATTACTAATTAAGTTCTAAATCGACTCAAGTTTATACATGTTGCATTAAATAATTGAGAATACTTATATAATTTAATTTTTAATTTGAACAGTATTGTTTTATCTCAAAAAATTTAACAATATTTTCAAGATATCAAATAAATATACCATAAAAAATAGATGTACATTACAATTACCCTATAAATGAAATTTCTGCACTTTGCTGTGTATGTATTGAGAATCCATTATTTGTGATCTTGTTAGGCAACTCATGATGCTCATATTAGTATATTATTTACCTCTGCATCAAGCATTGAATCAGCCCCATACAACAACTGTCATATTTGTACCATATTTGTAGTTACTCTGTCACTGATGCTCTATGCACCGAGATTTTTATTAATATCCAAAGTTTAATTACAAATTAATAAATATAACCAATAATGTGGGGAATTTATAAAAATATTCATACCGGTCAGAAAATGGCCGGTTTTAATTTTTTTCAGTACCGGCCAGAAAATGACCGGTACTAAATTTTTCTATTTTTTAGAGACACTATGAATAGTAAGATGCTGAAATCTAATACTAAAAATTCGAATTTTTTTTAAAATATTTGTTAGATTACTTTTTTTTGATATATAATTAGCATATTATACTAAAATATACTAAATTATGTTAAATTATACTAAAATACTGTAAATTACGCTAAATTACATATGAATAGGGATGATATCTTCACTGAGAAGGCGAAAAACAATGACGAAACTTCAACGGCCGTAAAGCAGCGCTCAAGTGTCCGATTTCAGCAAATGATCACTTTTCGGAAAGTTTGTGAAAATACGCATGCGTCAGTGCCCGCTTTGCTAGATTTCAAAATTTAGAATTGTCAAAAAACAAAGAGAAGAGCTTCAAAAATTGAGTTGAAGTTTCCGATTAAGATTTTTATTTCTATTATTCAATCTAAGTAGCTCAGTAAATTAGTTATATAATGAACTTGTAGAATACCAATTTTTATTATTTTGAAAAAATTTTTTACTATTTTTTATGATTTATGAAAGATGACACAAAATCGGCCTAATTTAGCTAAATTTAGTGTAATTTAGCGAAATTTAGTGTAATTTAACATAATTATTGTAATTTAGCGTAATTTTGTGTAATTCAGTGTAATTTAACATAATTTCAAGTAATTTAGTGTATTTTAGTATAAATATGCTAATTATACATCACAAAAAGTAATCTAACAAATATTTAAAAAATATATAATTTTTAGTGTTAGATTTCAGCAACTTGCTATTCAAGTGTCTGTAAAAAAGCAAAAAAAAAAAATTAGTATCGGTCATTAAATAGCCGGTACTATAAAAATTAAAACCGGCAATTTTCTAACAGATATAGATATTTTTATAAATTCCTACTATATTTATTAATTTGTAATTAACTTTGGATATTAATAAAAATGTCGGCTCTATGCGGCGATCATATATTGAAACCCCGCATTTTAGAACAGTTAACCATATTATATACGCCACATCATTGTCCAGAAAAAAGGGTTGATATGATACCTCATGGGGTCCCAAACTTTAAAAAATGACAAACGAGACAAACGCGAAAAAGGGTTGATAGCTGAGGTGCGAGGCGATGCATCTGACTGGGCCCACAGGAATCTCTAATGACAAATGACCTGTTCAAAATCATACTTAGCTATAGCAATTAGCAAAGATCAATTATAGTTTATGATTCGTTTCCGTATTAAATTTGTCTACGTAAGATGGGCCACCTGGCAACTATTTTTGTCCTGAAAAATATTGCATATAACTAATAATTTAATAAAGAGATACGGGCCGAAATTTTAATATATAAAGTTAAAATAAATTAATTTACATAACATAACATATCATCAGTTAAAAAATGTCAAATAATAACATTTCTGCTGAATAATCCAGCGAAATGCATAGTCAATTTCTCTAATCAATTATTTGTTTAATTGTTTATATGTTCACGGACTATTTGTGAGGACTGCAGAAGTTAGAAGTGTTAGGTGAACGATGTATTCAGACATTTGTCATTCACTACTTAAAATAAAATATCTATTTAGAGATGGGGATATAGAAATAGAATGCATGTATTTTAAAATTTTAAATATACATGCGACGCATGTATGCACAAGATACATAAAGTTGTTAATATTGAAAAAGAGATATTATTGTTATTCAAAATGGGATTAAAAAAAATGATGCTCAAGTGCGCAATATTAATTGATGGGGGCATGGCTCTCATGTATTGATCGCGACGGCTAAGTTTAATAAATAACAAAGTGTTACCTTACCGTTTCACTACTTCTTTTGGAATAGGAAATGATTTTGTAAATATCTTTTTTTCATCAATATATTTTTTAGTGAAATTTTTTCACTATCCCTCAAAAAAAAAAAATAACAAAGTGACGTATTTGGCTATTGAGAGATCCTCGGCTGCTCCACGTGATCAATAATTGGCGCCAGTAACAAAATAAAAAAAAAAAAAAAAAGGTTGGCCCGAGCCGCATGTGGTGATATAAAATTCATTTCATAAATAACACGAATGATAGAGAGTTGTGGGCCATGAGACCATCTGATTTACATCTCTGGTTAGCTAAAATTATATTCTATCATCTGATTTAGATCTTACGGTTCTGCACCCAATCTTCAATAGCAACACATATCATACGAACCATGATAAACAAGGTTCACAATAATGTGTTCTGTTTTGTTCGTTTTATTGCATCTTCTCTGACAAATAGGTAAATTAATTAAATAAATGTCATGATTATTCGTCTAATATTCATACTATTTTATGTTTTTTTTTATAAATAGACGAGGGTTCAAATGCCTTTATTTTCTGTGCCTCCAATGTCTCCATTTGTAAACGTTAATAACTCAAAATTTAAGATCATAAACGTTGATACGTGCAAAGGGTATATGTAAAAAGCTTTATCCTCAAATACACTTTCAGGTTTAGAATCGCAAGTATACAATCCTACCGTGTAGTTTATTATTGGGTATCGAACCCACAAGGAGTAAGATAAATACTTAATTTTCAACTTTAGATGATAAATTTCAGAAAAGAAAGAAAAGTTGCAATAAAGTAAATTGGAGGGGTTTGCAGTAAAGTCCTATGGTTGGGTTCAATACCCGAAAAAAGGAGTGTTTTAAACAATTAAAAGTAAAAGTAAAGAGAGAAAAGTCGGTTTGTTTTCAAGGTTTAGAGAAATCTAGAGGTCTTTGGTCTACAATCCCTTGTTAATTCTATTCATTCGTATTTGCTTAAATTCATTGGAGGATTTGATGAGGTTTCTAACCTAATATGTCATTAAGGGTCACTTTCGTGAATTAATAACGTGTCTAAGTAATTCGGACTTCACTTTTTAGGTTCTTCATCCTAGCTACCTAGACTATAAGCTCTGTTAGTCCTCTCCTCTCATCAAATATTGGTACTTTCTCAATTAAGTTCATGATACCAATATCCGACTCGATTTAGAGATGTCCTAATTAGGGTTTGACTTCTCGTTTAGGTTCTTCACCAAATCCCTAACCTTAATTTCTGTAGTTCCGGCTAGATTAAATTGGTTAGAATCTTAATCTAAAACACTAAGGTATTTGCATTCATAATTTGGTACTATCCTATTGAGCTAGTCAATTTTGGTTCTTTTGAAACCAAAACGAGATTCGACAATTCAAGTACTAATTATGTATTTAACACAAATTATTAAAATCACAGAAATTAACAATCAAATCCGATAAAATCAATCACAATAAAAGCAAATAATCGAATAAAATAGAATTAAACAAGTTCATGCATGATTGACCTAAACCCCTAGAGAGAGAACTACTCCTCTTGGAGGGAAACATTGCAAAGTTTGGCAAATAATAAGAGGAAATGAAATAAAGAATAATTACACCCTTTGAATTTAGAACCTCAGTCTTGCCGAATCTTGCTCAAGAAAACCCTTCTTCTCCTTGCTTGAAAGCTTCACCTTCTTCAGAAAATATGGCTGAGTTGTGTGTATGAGAGAGAATGGTAGTGGATAATTTGGAAGGGAAAGTTCTAGCCCTTTTATAGCAAGAGATCATACCCAATTTAGAGGCTAGAAGGTGGAGTTAGTGGGTGCTCTTTTTGACATTTCTTTTTGACATTTCTTTCAGAAATATGGCTGAGTTGTATTGCTATTTTTTTGGCTTCTTAAAACGTGTCCTTGGAGTGCCAAAAATAGAAACAGTGTTAAAACCGGGGTAGTTCTGGCTGTCTGCTGTGTTCAGTGCGTCCGCACTGGCTGAGAGTGCGGATGGTTGATCCGCACTGGATTCAACTTTCCTTAATTAACTTGGCGAAAAATCCTGCGTAATCTTCTGAGTGCTTCCGCACTGGTGGGGAGTGTGGGTAGAAGGACCCGCACTGCTGAGCTTCTGCAGTTTCTGAAAATCCGACCTAAGTACCAATGCGGATGGAATGACCCGCATTGGCGTGTGAGTGCGGACGCATTACGCTCGGGAAAAAATTCCTGGCTTGTGCTGAGAGGCTGGAAAATCGGGCTAAGTACTGAGTGCGTCCGCACGTGAATCTCAGTGGCGGGTTGGTTGGATCGCACTCAGCCCTAATTACATCATTTTTCGTCTTTTCCTGCATTTTAAAGCCAAACTAACCGCAGTAACGTGATTCTAGGTTGTAATTTATTCTTTTTATATTCAAAATACATGATAATTGGAGTTATTTTATGATAAAAACTAGATCAATGTGTATATAATTGATGCTTATCAAACGTCAATATAAAACGTTTAAATGTGATCTATGTGTATTTTCTCTATGTCTCATAAAAAAAATATCATATTTCGAGTTTGTTTTTATGTGAATCAATAAGTTAAAAATTAACGTTTATAAATTATCCACATTAGTATGGTTTTTACAAGTTCTTGATGACAATCAAAACAAAGTTGAAATGTTATAATTTTTTATACATGCATAGATAAAATGGATAGATCATATCTAACAGTTTTATTTGAACTTTTAAGTTTTAAATTTTGAGTTATTAAACGTTATTAAAAATGGAAACACAATGGAGGCACGAAAAATGAAGGCATTTGAATCTCTGTCTTATAAATAATAGTTGATTTATAGATGTAACTTCCGTGTAACTTATGTATTTATTTTTTGCTGTATAAAAAAAATTAGTATTTTGATACATTGATTTGTATATGAAAAATCAAAATATTTCGAATTATATTTATAGTTACTTACTGAGTGAGGCTATGGTACTTTGGCTAGTGTACTACGGTTCAATATGGTACTTTTTAAAAATTCTAACGGTCGAACCAACTCAATGTATAAATCGACTATAACAATACTGGGTTTGGGCAGACATACTTTGGTTATAAATACCTATCCAACTCTGATTGCACACGATTTCTATTTTCCATAATAACGTCGGTTGTTGTACCAACATTAACCCGTGCATGTGCTTTTAGGTTGTACCTCACTCTCGGAATATCCAAGTTGGCGATAAATTTCACCTTTCACATCGTGCCAACCTTGTTCACCAGTCACGCTCAATGAGAATTGAGGGCTAATACTGTACTCCACTCCTTTACGACCGTGTCGTATTTCACCACCGAAATGAAATCCTCACCAAGTAGCATGATTTTTTTTTTTTTATATGAATTAGCCTACAAAATAATAAATAAATTACATGTAATTAAAAAATTACAAACAATAGATTAATTAAAAATATTGAACACGTTCACTGCTTCAAACAATGTATAATTAAAAATTTAAACACGTTCACCTGATTCAAACAATGTATAATTAAAAATTTAAACACGTTCACATGATTCAAACAATGTATAATTAAAAATTTAAACACGTTCACTGCTTTAAACAATTTATAATTAAAAATTTAAACATGTTCAAACAATATATAATTAAAAGGTGTATTTTTACATTTTTTTTTGTATTTTACATAGGAGTGGCTAATATATAAAAAAATACAAATTTGAGTTGAATTTCTATGTACTTCCTAAAAAAAATTTGGAAATGTTGGAGGTAACTTAGCCACCTCTGGACTTACTTACGTTCTGCCCCCAAGCTTTCTTAAAATTTTGTTATTCCTTTTAACAAAGAGAATTTATAACATAATAACAATACTCATGCTAATTAAAAAGAAAAATTTAAAAAGTTAGAATATGATCAATTATTATAGTAATTGTATTTATACTTATTAAACAGTAATTAATTGCCAAAACCTTCAAGGCGTCGTCAAGTGCAAATATTAAATTTAAACCTACAAGTGTACGACTTCCATACGGAAAACAATATTTTAATTTATTGTAATAAAAATGATTTTTACTTAAAAATGCAAATTTATGATATACTGTGATTTTTCCTAACAAGAAGTACAAAAAAATCAGTTGACTTTTTCTATGTACAAAAGTACCAACTTTTGGCTCAAAATGTACATACCGCTCTTTGTTTTCTTATACAGTTAAGGTACTTTTTCAAAATTTAATTCAATTATGCAAGTGTACCATATATTCTGGTACATATATGTACAAATTTGTAAGATATAATAATTCAATTTTGATTAAGATACATTTCTTAATATAAAATGCAAAAAGAAAAAATATATATTTTTTGCTGTATAAGAATATGTAAATAAATATGTAACAATAGCGTAAATAATAAATTACATATAATTAATCATCATATAATTAAAATTTACCTGTTTGAGATGCTTCTGTATTTAACCACTTCAATTGGAGCTCGATTTGTTTCTGCTAGACTTGACTCTGCTAAACAAAAAATATGATAACCTACTCTGTCTAAATTGCGAATGGAAATAATATAACTCTTTCTTTCTTCTGTCTAAGCTGCGACGGACTCGAATAACACTCCGCGGGCATTATATTAAAGTATGGGACGGCATCAAGATTACCGTCCGGATTTTTTTTTCTTCCGGGACGGCAACGATGGTACCGTCCGACCTTTTTATTTTTTATTTTTTCTTCCTGGGACGGCAACGATGGTACCGTCCGGCCTTTTTATTATTATTTTTTCTTCCTGGGACGGCAACGATGGTACCGTCCGGCCTTTTTTATTTATTTATTTTTTTCTTGTGGGACGGGATTGATATTACCGTCCGGAAATTGATTAGCGGGGTTAGGGGGGTTAGCGGATTGTTAATCTCAGTGTTGTAAATAACGGTATGCGGTCGTTGGACGGATGGGGTACCGTCAAGCGATTAATCGGTATGCGGCCGATTAATCGGAATTATGCGGACAATTTAGCGTTTTTATTAAATTTATGTATATATATCATAATTTATTAAAAATAATTTATTGAACTCATTAAACTTATCAAATAAACTTAATCTAACTTAGTTTTATTATTATAACATGACACTACGCTTATTTCTTCTTAACACATAAATATTTTTACATGTGTAAGTAACACATTTATTTAATGAAAAAATAAATTTGAGAATTAAGTTTTTTCAAATACTAATAACATATTATTTGAAATAAATGAATATTCCAACATAAAATCACTAAACTTAGTTTATGATAACAACTTAATTTCATAAATGTACACGTCATACTAATTGAAAAAATTACATTAGTAAGTAAGAAAAATATATGGTATATAAATAATAGAAGAAGAGTGAGGCTACAGTACTATGCATAGCACGGATTGGGCATTGCTACGGTTCAATATTTGAGTTTTCAAAATCCTAACGGTCGATCTGAACCGTTCAACATGATTATAAAAATATGTACTTGCAAACCAAATTTTACATTTTTTCGAATTTTTTTACTATTTTTTTAGATAGGTAGAAAATCACTTGATCTGAAAATTCTGGACCGATTAATCGGAATAAACGGCCGATTAATCGGCATAAACGGTCGATTAATCGTTCTCATCCGCTAACAGGCATCCGTTTAGTATATTCGTAACGGTTTGGCCGCCGTTAACGATTAAACGGCCGTTTAATCGGCCGTTAAGACCGTTTTTTACAACACTGGTTAATCTGGACGGCGAGGAAAATGCCGTCCCATGGGACGGTACCACTAATCCCGTTCTAACTACTTTTAAAATTGTGACTAAAGTTTCGCTCCTTTTCGATATTTTTTTTATTTTTTTTCGATTAATAAAAATTTCGGAGCACCGAGTCCAGACGCCTGAACCATGTGCATGAGGTTTCTTTCGGTAGCCGTTTACCCCGAAATTTTTATATATAAGAAAATAAATTAAAAAAATATTAAAAATGAGAAACTGTTCCTGGAATTTCGAAAAATAAGAAGGCAGGTATATGCCATGGCGTCCCACTGGGACGCCATGGCATACTCCAGCCAGTCAGAAAAAAAGGAAAAAAAAAAAAAAATTAAAAATACGGGACGCCATGGCATATCCCGACCCGGGAAAAAAAAAGGGACGCCATGGCATATCCCGACCAGGGGAAAAAACGTAAAAAAAAAAAAAAAAAAAAAAAAAAAAAAATTTAAAAAAACGGGACGCCATGGCATACTCCGGCCCTAAAAATAATTTAAAAAAATTCAAATTTTTTTCTGCTGTGTTCAGTTAGAAATCCAATAATTTTGATCAGATTCAAAATTCATTTTAGAGAAAATGGCTACATAGATTTTTGTGTTCTTTATATCAAAATAAAGGTATGAAAGTCTAGTTTCCAGATAATATAATTTATCTATACAAAAATATTACAGATTGGTACAGTTTTAGCGATTAATTGACAGAGGTCAGAATTCAGAAAAGCTGAAATTCGAGTGAGCAGTCCTATAATTTTGACCAGATCAAAATTTAATTTAGAAAAAATGGCTACATGAATTTTGTGTTCTTTATTAAAAATAAAGGTATGAAAGTGTAGTTTTAAGATAATATAATTTCTCTATACAAAAATATTACAGATTGGTACGTACAGTTTTAGCGATTAATTGACAGAGGTCAGAATTCAGAAAAGCTGAAATTCCAGTCAGAAATCCAATAATTCTGATCAGATTCAAAATTCATTTTAGAGAAATTGGCTACATGGATTTTTGTGTTCTTTATATCAAAATAAAGGTATGAAAGTCTAGTTTCCAGATAATATAATTTATCTATACAAAAATATTACAGATTTGTACAGTTTTAGCGATTAATTGACAGAGGTCAGAATTCAGAAAAGCTGAAATTCCAGTGAGCTGTCCAATAATTTTGATCAGATTCAAAATTCAATTTAGAGAAAATGGCTCCATGGATTTTTGTGTCTTTATATCAAAATAAAGGTATGAAAGTATAGTTTTCAGATAATTAATTTTCCTATATAAAAATATTATCGATTGATACAGTTTTAGCGATTAATTGACAGAGGTCAGATTATTGGATTTCTGACTGGAATTTCAGCTTTTCTGAATTCTGACCTCTATCAATTAATCGCTAAAACTGTACCAATCTGTAATATTTTTGTATAGAGAAATTATATTATCTGAAAACTACACTTTCATACCTTTATTTTGATATAAATAACACAAAAATTCATGTAGCCATTTTTTCTAAATTGAATTTTGAATCTGGTCAAAATTATAGGACTGCTCACTGGAATTTCAGCTTTTCTGAATTCTGACCTCTGTCAATTAATCGCTAAAACTGTACCAATCTGTAATATTTTTGTATAGAGAAATTATATTATCTGAAAACTAGACTTTCATACCTTTATTTTTTTGATATAAAGAAAACAAAAATCCATGTAGCCATTTTCTCTAAAATGAATTTTGAATCTGATCAAAATTATTAGATTTCTAACTGAACACAGCAGAAAAAAAAATTATTTATTTTTTATTTTTTTTAGGGCCGGAGTATGCCATGGCGTTTTTTTTATTTATTTTTTTTTACGTTTTTCCCTGGTCGGGATATGCTATGGCGTCTCTTTTTTTTTTTTTTTTTTTTCCTGGGTCGGGATATGCCATGGCGTCCCGTTTTTTAAATTTTTTTTTTTTTTCCTTTTTTTTCTGACTGGCTGGAGTATGCCATGGCGTCCCACTGGGACGCCATGGCATATACCTGCCTTCTTATTTTTCGAAATCCCAGGAACAGTTTCTCATTTTTAATATTTTTTAATTTATTTTCTTATATATAAAAATTTCGGCCGTTTACCATTCCTACTAGAGGTTTAGACTCTAGCCTCCCGGCTACGGGCTCACAACCAAGAAAAAGAAAAAATAAAGTCTCTCCTTCAATATCAAACAAGGCACCACTTGATTTGCCAGGCTATAGCCATCATCGACTATCTGAACCAATAACCACTAGCCACGTCATCCGTATTCAACCTGACCGTAAGATATCCCGGTGAAGCTTCATGAGGAGGACACGCAGGTCCCACGGTTGGTAACGTATAGTTCTTGTAGAACGGGTCCACCAAATAATGTTTTGTGGAGGCCGAAATTACATCTTTACCCCTCGACCTCTTCTTTTCTGATGGAAACACCATTTCTGACCCTTTGAGGGGAGGAGCTGGAAAAAGGAAAGGAGAGAATATCTTAAGGGGAAAATCGTAGAACAGACGTCCCGTATTCTCTCTTCTCCTTTGACAACCCTCCAAAATTCCTCAATTTATCGCAAATTTATCTGATTGGTTCTCTAATCCGCCTATCTCAGTCAAAACCAAGTATAATTTGACCTCCATATACCTTGTACGGTACGGGAGGCAACGATTAGGCTATTAGTATTATCCATACACCAAAGCTCGAATCCTTTCAATTATTTTTTTCCCTGATTCCCGAAAAAGCAATTTAGAAATTAAGAATGACCATGGGGAGCACAAATCCAGTTGAGAAGAGGGGGAATCGCAAGAACAAGCAGATAGTAGAAGAAAGGACACCTCTTTTACCAACAAAGAATGAAGATGGAGAAGGTGGGTATGACGAATTCGATGGCGCCTCGTTTGCCGGCGCCGTGTTCAATCTATCGACTACAATCGTTGGTGCAGGAATCATGGCGCTTCCGGCCACCATGAAGGTTCTGGGTCTCGTACCGGGGCTGCTTATGATAGTTTTCGGGGCAATTCTGACCGAGTCGTCGATCGATTTGCTCATCAAGTTTAGTCGGGTTTGTAAGGCGGTGTCTTATGGGGAGGTATGGGGGATACCTTTGGAAAGGTGGGGAAAAGTCTGCTTCAAGTCTGTGTGGTAGTGAATAATGTCGGGGTCATGATCGTCTACATGATTATATTGGTATAATTTTAGTTTCTGACTTGTGATTTTTATTTGAGTATTTTTTGTTGCTGTTAAATATCCACTCGAAATATTTGCCATTTTTCTGTTAGTTTACTCCTTAGCTGGATAATTTCTTGGTCAAGTTTTATTACTATCATTTAGCATAAGCTGTGTTCTTTATTTTGTATGTACTTGAAGAGTCTAGACTAGGTGAATGTCTTCACTCTTCAATTCTCAGCTGAGTAGCATTAAAATTTGGACAAGCATTCAAAATTAAAAGAGCCATTGTTTTATCTAGCTATATAATAAAATTGATGCATATGCATATAAATTTTCTTGTTGCTTCGCACTATAAAAAATTAACTGAGTGAGGTTGCTTGCAGGGGACGTGCTATCGGGTACTTCTGCAAGGGGGTCCACCATTTTGGGGTGCTAGAGGGCTGGTTCGGGTCCCATTGGTGGAACAGCCGTTTTGTCATCCTCCTTGTCACCACTCTGTGTGTATTTACTCCTCTTGCCTGCTTCAAGCGTGTCGGTAAGTGCAGCTTGAGTGTAATTAATTGTACAAAATGTGAACTGTGTTTTATGCGGTTGTAAAATATGTCTATTGATGTCCCAAATTACAGTGTGAGCTCTAAAGTTGTATTTATTTTACAAATTGCACATATGCTGTTTTTGTACCCCGTGAAAAAAGATCACCTCTTGAATTGAAATAAGGCCCCTAATGTTTGACACTTTGGTTGCTTTGCAGATTCACTGAGATACACTTCAGCTATCTCAGTAGCGCTTGCGGTTGTTTTCGTTGTGATCACAGCTGGCATTGCTATTGTCAAGTTGATAGGCGGTGGCATTTCCATGCCCAAGCTGTTTCCTGAGGTAACTGATCTGAATTCTGTGTGGAATCTCTTCACTGCCGTGCCAGTTCTAGTCACTGCTTATATCTGCCACTATAATGGTAATTAGCTGTGCTATTTTGTGCAATGATATTTCAGTCAACTAATACCCTGTTTTTGTATCAAGAAGCTGTTAATTTCAACTAGATGTCATGCTAGTTAACCAGAACCATAAACTTTTTGTAATGTTAGTAGGATATGACTTACTGATAGCATTACCAATTTGCTCTTGAAAATGTCATCATCATCTCGATCTTATGCCTTGGTGGTGATCTCTGAAACCAGTACAGGCTGGCAAGTACCAGTACAAGATATTTTCCTACCTGCTAAATTTTTTTTGTTTGAGTTTTACTTTACAGATGAAACCTGGTGTTCATTGATTAAAGTTCCCATATTTTATTAATAACTGAAAGTGGAAATTGCTATATTTCTCAATTAACAATACTGTCCAAATATATAGACCAAAGGAAAATCTAAAATAGGGAAGAATGGCTATTTCCTAATTACAGCGATTATTATAATTACTATGATTTCTTTCATCTAACAAAAACAAAAACAAAAAAAACCAACAATGGTTTCAGTATTCGTAATGCCCCCCATCTTGTTTTCATAGAGTATTAGACAACAACCTTTTGTACACTCAGTTCACCCATTGATAACGAACTGGATGACTCATCCCAAATAAAACCAATTGTGCG
>JAJGRX010000230.1:0-29833 GCA_025461125.1 Carex kokanica
GATACGTTCCATGGTGGTAGTAGAAGTGAGAAACTCAAACTTCCAATTTTTGTAAGAAACTGGATCATGTATAATAGAATTGTTGGAATAGAGAAAACCTCAAGTTCCATTAATTGCAAGAAATTTGGCCATGTTGAGAAGAATTGTAGGTTGAAAAATAAAGATAATGCAAAACTATACGGAGGAGGAAAAAAAATGATAAAGAAGGTGTTGGAAGCACATTATTGCTGCCAATCGGCAGTTGAAAAAAAAAAGATGATTGGTGTTGATAGCATCATTACATTCGAGAAGCGGTTGAAGATGAAGAAGTTCTTATCAATTGGTGGATATTTTCACGAAAGCTCTTTTCATGTGACAAGTTCATTTATCTTGGGAATTATTGGGGGATGACAAACAAAAACATTAAGGGGGAGTGTTGAAATTAATGTTTTTGGTCTTCTATGTTGAAATTAATATTTGTAGTCTTCTATGTTGAAGTTATGTTTTGTAGTCTTCTAGGTTGTCATGGGAATTAGAAATTCGTATCTAGAAAATAGAGGAGTTAAATGAGGGTGTTAAATGCTATTTAGTGAGAGGAAAGTGTGTAGAAGGTTCCCATAAATCTATATAACATGTAAGGGTGTTATTTCAATATAAGTGGGTAGAAAAAATATGAATATATTATGAAAATTTCTGATACTTTCTTCTTTACTATTTTTTTCTTCCACTAATTAAATATAAAATATAAAACAAAACAACAAAAAGGCATGATGAAGAGGCTAACAGAGCAGCAGTCTTCAGATCTGAGTTGGTAAGAATATCCTAATCAGAATCTATCAACTTTTTCAGGTATATAATTAATATTAGCAATTTCAAGGTGGCCAACAAGATGCGTGCATGACTGCATGTCTTCAGCTTTTCCATTATCGATATTGTCGTTCAGCAGAGACCTAACTAGTCTAGTGGGTGGTGGTTGACCCGTGACCTAACTAGCCATTGGTTGAATCCTACCTTTTAAAAAAAGTTACTTTTAGTACCAAGCTAAATATTTTCTTTAGAGTTCAAACAATTTATGTAACATACTTTGTATTAAGCACGGACTATAGACGAATGCAAAATTTATATATATTTTGCATATAAAATAAAATTAACGCTTGTAAATAACATGACCTACGTCCATTGTCTTCAGCAATAAAAAATATTTAATTTCCCTTCGTTTTCTTTTTTCATTAATTCCTATACTACCAACAAAATGTATAATCCGGTGCCACTATCTCATAAGTATCTCATAATATTTTCTTTTTCCCCGCTAACACTAAAATTCAATTTCCAAATAATATTATTAAATTATTAAATCCAATCTAAAGTTCTTGCCTTTTGCGTTTATAAATATCACATAATTACAATAATTTAGATGATTTTGATGTATCTTGAGATGTTCAATAATATGAAAATGAGAAATATAATTATTCAAGGACATAATGTGTTCATAATTAATATTTTGTAATTTTAGTATGCATAATGTGTTCATAATTAATATATATATTTAGGAGATGTTGAATTTTTTTTATTAATCTCCTGTAATTATGTCTGAGATACACTACATAAAGATATGTATATGTATATTTATGCTGTATAATGTAAGTAAAAATTGGGAACTTTAAAATGGTTTCTTATTCTGTGTATGTAATCTAAGTAAAATTTGGGGCCATCAAACTTTTTCTTATTAATCTTTTCTTATTGGAGAAAATTCGCATAATAAAACGGAGACAACGACACAACTAAATAAACAGTAGATGCTGGGAGACTAGGACTGGTATCTCTCTTAAAAACCTCTAAATTACTTATTTTTCCTTACAATAGATAATATTATATTTATCCTACTAATAAAAGAAACTAAATGAATCAATTTTTTTTGTCCTTTCAATTAAAATTCATTTAATAATTTATTAAAGAAGGAAAAAATATGAAGTATGTGTATGAATGTTTAATCTTCTAATTAGTCAATTTTTGAGGGAAAATGTGTCATCTCTTTACTTGTGACGCGTACATAGAGTGGAAAAAACATACCTAAATCAATATCTAATTGTCCCAATTACACGTGACTTGCGTGACTACGTGCCGTGACTAAATTTTTCACGTGCCGTGTCGTGCCGTGCCAAAGTTTCAAAAGATAGACACGGCACGCGAATGGTCACAACACGTAACTGACATGCGTGTCGTGCCATTCCGTGCCGTAACCGTGACGGAGGCAGCTCCGTCGTGTCATTTTTTTCCCACTCTACGCGTACACAGTGCCCAATTAGGATCACTTGTGTGCACATCACAAGTAAAAAAATACAAATATTTCTCCTCACAACCGACTAATTAGAAGACTGAAACATTTCTCTTGAACACAAGTAAATATTTTTATTTTTTTAGTAAAGATTAAAATGTCTAATTTATAAATTTCAAATGAGTTTTATTAGAAAAGACAATTAATCGGGTAAATTTGTGTGTTTTGGTAATTTTATGGATAAATATGATAGTAAATTTCTTTTTGAGAAAAAATACATAATTTTAAATTTTTACAGTAAAAATAACCTGTTAAAAAGTTATGATTGCTGTTTCCAAGCAACCACCGGTAGACCTTTTCCACACAAAAAAATAATTACTTTAGTTGTGATTGGGTGCGCTTCTGTCATCTAGCCTAGGCTCGTAAATTAAGAATTAGCGCTAAAATAAAGATGTTTGATTGTAAATGAAAACAAATACGAGTGAATGATATTATTAGGATGGTACGTAGTTAAAATAATATAATTAACATTATTGAGAAAAATAAGATATTGTTTCATAGAGTCCGACTAGGCTACTCCATGGAGTAAACGACTTGGTACTCTACGCCATATCTTCATTTTCAAAGTTCAAATAGTCGATTCGAACCTTCCAACATGTTCTCCATATTGAAATG
This sequence comes from Carex kokanica, assembly GCA_025461125.1. Classification (NCBI taxonomy): domain Eukaryota; kingdom Viridiplantae; phylum Streptophyta; class Magnoliopsida; order Poales; family Cyperaceae; genus Carex; species Carex kokanica. The sequence goes on from JAJGRX010000230.1 coordinate 2,930, forward strand.
TGCTTGAAGACCAAATTTTACATTTTTTGGAATTTTTTTACTATTTATTAAGCCACTTTGAAAATCTGAAAATCCTTATGAACAGTAAAAAACAGTAAAAATTTCTGGACCGCCGGATCAGTGATTTTCAAAGTGGCTTAATAAATAGTAAAAAAATTCCAAAAAATGTAAAATTTGGTCTCCAAGCACATATCAATATGGAGAACAACTTGAGTGGTTCGGATCGGTCGTTTGGATTTTCAAAATGGAAATAATGAGGCGTGGAGCACCAAGTCGTTTTACACCATGGCTTAGCTAAGCCCAGCACTTGTTTCATACACGATTAGTTAGAATAATGTAACACTATGCGTCCTGCTAGCATAGCATAGAGGAAACTGACAGCCTCCATGTGAAAAGGGAGACTGCCCTCCATGTGAAAAGACTGACAGCCTCCATGTGACTGGTGTTTTGTTCTTAACAACATAAAATTTGACAATGTTGTCATACACGATCCACCGCTTGATATGTGCTTTACACAATGTTTTTTTTTTTTTTACGGCGGTTGAAATTAAAATTTAAAATATAAATTGAGTTGAAATTAAAATTTAAAATATAAATTGAGTTGAAATTTAAATTTAAAATATAAATTGAGTTGAAATTTAAATTTAAAATATATAAATTTAAGATGGTTGATGTTACTAAAAAAAGGAGGCTCATATTTTATTTTATTAACAGGCATACCCTTTTGCATTTTCTAAGAATTAATCATCTAACGTACTAACTTTACAAAAATGAATTTATATTTTTTTGAAACCTTACATAATTTTATTGTTACTATTACTTTCTCTAGCAACCTAGGATAAACTCGATTTTTTTTTTTATATAGAATTCATCTAAATTCTTTTAACCAAACCAGCCTTCGTAGATTTGATTTTCGGAATATAGCCTCCACCGATCCCTAGGACCGGTGGAGCAAAAAAAATACAGACTACACCGGTCCTAGGGACCGGTGGAGCCAATTTTGCGTCGGCCACAGCAACTGCACGGAATATCACACGGAAAAAGGCCTACACCGATCCTGCGGATCGGTGTAGCTGCAAAAAATCCGAAAAAAGGCCTACACCGATCCTGTGGATCGGTGTAGCTCCAAAAATCCGAAAAATCCTGAAAAATCCTGAAATGAAATATAAACACAAAAAAATCGAATTGTTTTTAAAATATTTGTTAGAAAATACGCTACGAATAGAGCCGATTTTGTGCTAAAATACGGTAAATTACAATAATTATGCTAAAATACGGTAAATTTACTAAAATGCTGAAATTACAATAATTATGTAGAATTATGCTAAAATACGGTAAATTACGCTAAATTACGTATGAAATGATGCAATATGGGCCTGCGCATGCTTTCATGAAAAGGAGCATAACTTTTGAATCCGTCCGTCGGATCGGGCTGAAATTTTTACAGGAACTCCACAGCCCAAAGTCGGATCCGAAACCATCTACGATCCGTTTCGCCCATTTGCGAGCTCAGATTCGCGATCCGAGTCTTCCTTCGTGGACTTTTGGACCTTTCTTTATAATTTTAGAGTTTTTAGGGTCTTTGATGTATCTTTTATATATATTTTCTGTATAATTTTAGAGTTTTTAGGGTCTTTGTATTTAAACAGCCGTCATGTCTTTTGGCATAATTATTGTAATTACCGTAATTTTAGCACAAAATCGGCTCTATTCGTAGCATATTTTCTAATAATATTTAAAAACAATTCGATTTTTGTGTGTTATATTCATTTCAGCATTTTAGCTATTTTTTCCTCTAAAAAAAAAAAAAAAAAAATCAGCCTCCACCGGTCCTAGGGATCGGTGGAGGTATGAATGGGGATTTTCTGTGGCGAGGCCAGGGCTGGCGCAAAAAGGACTCCACCGGTCCCCAGGACCGGTGTGTCTGTGTTTTTTTGCTCCACCGGTCCTAGGGATCGGGTGGAGGCTAATTCCGAAAATCAAATCTAAGAAGGCTGGTTTGGTTAAAAGAATTTAGATGAATTCTATTTAAAAAAAAAAATCGATAAACTCATAACAAGGAATATACATGTAATTAAATGCCGATAACTCATGTTGATAGCTGCTTGCTAGCAGGGGAGCTGCATTCCAATGCATGCATGTATTCACACCACACTAGAAGAATTTCTAGAAACATTTAATATTAGCTTCTGAATATTTAATGACAGTAACTACTCTCTCAAAGTGTATTAAATACAGAGTTTTAAATAGCTAGCTATAGCTATGCTATAGTTATTTCGAAACTTAAAAGTTATGAACACTGTTAACACTTTTCTTATCAGAGTTTTAAAATAGTTAGTTATAGTTGCGTATATAATTTTTATTAAATTTAAAAGAGATAACGCGATAACCGCTATTTATTTCTACAAAAACAAAAAAGCAACTTTCTCTTAAACTCATTTTCTCTGTCAAATAAAAATAAAACGACACGAGTAATTAAAGCACACAACAAATAAATATTATTTATGAATGCTTCCAAGACGGGTCCGAAATGCTAACCTCCTTTTATATTACACATGAATATCTATAAACTACCCAGAAAATTTTCAAGCAAGGTTAAACACTTAAATATGGTTAACATCTTGTATACATTTTGCTCAATTTCCAGGTATCTTAATGATATATCGACATTTTAGACTTCGAATTAAAAAAGATAAGAATGTGAGGCACAAATGAGACATGAAAAACATGAGGCATTTTAACTCTTATATTATCCATAAAAATATAAAATGATCTGTAATTAAAGAAAATAGTATGGTTTGATCTGTAATTAAATATGAAAAGTCCCTCAAAATGGATTATAGGAAAAATAGCACAAGTATAAAGTATATTTTGATGTACTTCTGTTTATTTACTCATAGAAAATAACGAAATTAATTAAGAATCATGGGCAATTATTTTATTATTTTGTGTTGGCTCTACGTGAGAAATTTGGAGAATTTATATAAAGTTTACATTTATTTATAAGTGTCACCTTTCCTGAAATTTGGAAACACAGAAAAATGTCATCTTATTTGTACAGAATTGAGAGTCATCATGCTTAAAGAGATCGTATTTTACGAGTGGAAATTGAGGAATTATTGTTTATCCATTCGTTTCAACAAATGCTAAGTAAGAAATATATATCTACTTTGCTTGTGAAACTGTTTTTTACTTTTTGGTAAGAAAATATCCACTAATAATTATGATTATAATAAAATTACATTTTAATTCTTAACTTTTATTAGTCCATCGATTTGTGGACATTCTCGTAAAAAAATCTTTGTGGCGCTCCCATGCATTGCTAAGGGATTCTCCATCCATTTGTCTGAAACTTGTGATTTTTGCATGACAATCGACGGTCATCCTAGGTGAAAAGTACCTTGTGAGGAAAGCGTTAGTCAATTGGGTCCAGTTTGTGATTGATTCGAAATCTAATGACTCTAACCCTGCTTTTGGCCTTCGTCCAAGCGAGAGGGAAATAGACGAAGACGGATGACGCCTTGGTCTAACCCATAGAAAGAAAAATCGGAATCGGAATTGGGATCGGTCTCGTCTGATCCCGGATCCGGATCGGCCTCGTCCGATCTCGATCCGGATTGGCCTCGTCCGATCCCGATCCGGTTTGGAAAAATCGGTCAGGATCGGCCGAATCTGATCGGAAAACCAGACTTTTTTGCCAGCTTGTTTTATACTAAAAAAATAGGAAAAAATAGGAAAATCAGACTTTTTTTATTTGTATTATATCATTCCATGATATAATTGATATATATATATATATAAATGAGTTGTGGTATAAAACAAAAAAGCTTGGATGGTGTGATGATAACTAGTATAAATTCCAAGCTAAAGGACAAGAGATCGATTCCCGCTGCTGCAAAAAAATTTCAGCTTCTTTATAATTCGCGGTTTTGGCCGGAATTTGGCTGGAATGGGCTGGAACGGGCCAAAATTTGACTGGAACTGGCCAAAATTGGCCGAAACAGCTGAAATTTGCCGAAATCTGCACTATCTGCGTAAATCGGCCTGGAATCGGATCGGCACCGTCCGATCCCACTCCAGAACGGCCGATTTTGCCTTCTATGGTCTAACCCATTCACTTGAATTGAGTCGCTTATGGTTCGGAAATTTGAGAGATGTATCTGAGGATTCTCTCCTACCTGGCCTGCGAATCTATCCCTCTACACCTCGTGCATGTAGGGAGTCTTGGTTTCAGAGTTGGCGGCGGACGGTGGCAGGTAGCTTGATGCTAATGTGATTGTTGTACCCAGTTGGCATAGAGTAGTCTTTAGGCAGTCTCGTCTCTTCTGCATCATCTTTCGCTTGATTGTGCAGATTATGATTGTTGCCATGATGCGGCGGCGGCGGCGGATTTTTTGTGGTTGTAGATGTGCTCCAATCGGTGGATAGTTGTGTGGTGGATCATCTTGTAGTACCTCGGGAGGATTACTCATGCTGATTGAACTTGAATTAACTTCCTCCTCGATGATTCCGAAAATTAAACTAATTAAAAGTAAACTACTACTAATATTTTGGAATTTTTGGGTTTTCAATTTTAAAGTAAATAAAATAAAATAAAATTCCTAAATTAAAGATCTAGATTCAACTAATGAAGTTAGACATCTTAATGACAATGTAAAAATTCGCAAAAATTTTCACACTATCTCTGGCAACGGCGTAAAAATTTGGTCTCTCTAGATTATGTGACAAGATAGAATTAGTGGATATCTTTCGCTCATCTTGAGAGGGAATGTTGAGAAATAAAGTTATATCAAGGATATTTTAGTAAAAGAGTAATTATAAAATAGATGAGGGATCTCTATGTAATATGTGCAACCCAATTGGGGAATTAATGAAATCAAGTTTCACAAATCAATTGTTTTTAGTATGAGGTGTTGCATACCAACAGATCGTCTGTACAGAAATGAATTGATGCATTGACTTGTAGTCTCCTATGACTATGAGCATGCTTGTTTAATACATAATTAATATAGTCCCTCCTTTTCTACCCCCGTCTCTCTCTCGAATTGAGAATCTCCATCCTATTCTTTCTTCAAGTTAACGCTCCCCTTCAGAGTGTTAACCATGAGCTGGCTTGCCAAAATCGGGTCTGTTCTGGGTCTGGCGGAGAAGGTAGTGGATAAAGGCGTCTCTTTCCTTCAGAGTGAGGTGACCCGCTACTGTAAGGTAGAAGAAGAGCTCGGCCGACTTAGACGCACATCAGATCGCATCAACTCCCTCCTAACCGATGCCGAAGAGCGGCGCTACATCGAGGATAAGTCGGTCATGGATTGGCTCAGCGATCTCAAGTCGGTGTCCTTTGACACAGACGACCTCCTCGACGAGTACCAGACAGCCATCAACGTGCACAATGTAGAGCCCTCGCGTAAGAGGAAAAGGAATCGGTTCGAGCTCCCATCCATTAGCCCTGAATGGGGCCCGCTTCAGCGCAGGAGGTTTTCATCTGAGATTAATAAAATTGACAATAGGCTGGAAGAGATTCGGAAGAGTCGAAAGAATCTGAGGCTGAATGGGGAGGATGGGAGAAGGAGGGGGCCCTCTAATCTGCGTGCCCGACCTTTCCAAACTGGTCCATTGTCATGATCCAGGCAACATAATCGGCCGAGAAAATGACAAAATTGAAGTTGTGAACTTGTTGATAACCGCTCAGACATCAGCAAGTGATTCAAGGTCAACAATTACTGTTGTTCGTATTCATGGCGCAGCTGGGATTGGGAAAACCACGCTTGCTCAAATGGTTTATGCTGATCCGAGATTAAATTGTTTAATATCAAGGCATGGGTGTGTTTGACAGAAAGGTGTGATGTGAGCACTGCCATGAAGAAGATCTATGAACAGATGACCCAGAAAAGGTGTGATTCTAGCAACTTTGGCAGGCTGCAGGACAGACTTAGGTATATATATCCTCTATTCTAATATGTATTTTATATTTTGTGTGTGAAATATTATACAACGGCCAACGATTTGTGTGTTTAAGAATTCAACAAATTAAAAGTAATAATAAGTATCAATTGTCCAAACTAAATTAACAAGAAAAGAGAAAGAAACAATGTCCAAACTTGGTTTATAAATAGAATGATCCATAAATGTCAGTCAAGCATGTCATCGATAAGCAGGAACTAGGAAGATACACATATTACTGTTATCAAAACAAGGTTCTGAACTTTGATCTGCAAGTATCTGGAATAAAGTTGATGTATGGAGGTAATCAGGTTGTTTTGCCTGCTGTTACAAATTACAATAATACCCCTTAAGCCTTTCTAACAGTGCCTTCAAATATTGACCTTCTTAAATTGATATCACTGTCCTTTGGCTGGTCGGTGCCAACACTGATCAACACTCACCTAAGGCTTAATTTATTATTTGTAGCCTCATATGAGCCGTAACATAAAAAAATATGTATAACACTACACCCACAATACTAATGATTTCCTTATTGGCCAAATTTTCATTCCCATTTAGGGAGTATCTCCAGACACGTGAAGACAACAAGTTCTTGTTAGTAATTGATAATTTTTGGGCCCCTGATTTCCATTTCGGGGAGATGCTGCAAGTCCTTTTGCTTGCCGGGGGAGATGGAAGCAAGATTCTAATCACAACACGCAATGAAAAAACCTTCCTTAATTTGCCAGGATTAAAAGATCGACCCAGGTTAAAAGGTCTAAGTGCAGACGAATGCTGGGAGTTAATCCAGTCCCTTGCTCTCCCACAAGGTAGCATCAATCATGATCATGAGAAATTGGTGATTGGAAAAGAAATTGCGAGAAGGTGCTATGGATCTCCCATGGCAGCCAAGGCTCTAGGGGCAGTATTAAATGGGAGAAGTGATGAAGAGTGGGCCGATGTGCTGAGCGATATGCGACCCCTCAAAGATGGTAATAATGGGGCTGTTCGTGCTAGCTTACAGATAAGCTACCATGACTTAAAGTATCACCTGAAAAAATGCTTTGCTTACTGCTCGATATTTCCTAATGGTTATGTGTTTGAGAGGGATCAGGTGATTAGATATTGGATAGCAGAAGGGCTGATTGAACCAGATGGGAATCGCCGGCTAGAGGCAGTTGGTTCCAAGTACTTTGATGAGCTGATATGGAGGTCATTCTTTGAGAAAATAACTATTGGTACTGAAGGTCAGAATGCCAAGCTCTTCTCCAGTCAGGTAGAGAGGTACAGAATGCCAAGCCTGATGCTCGATCTAGCAATGGAGGTTTCAAAATATGAACTTCGCAGCTTCGAGTCTGATAAACTTCTACCTAAGGGTAATCATGGTAAAGCAGATCAGGCTCGCTATGCTTCTTTTTTGCAACTAAAGAATACAAATACCGTGAAACTAGAGTGCTTAGAGCCTTACTCAAACTTGAGAACCTTGAAATTCTGTCATGAAATGAATGAAGTGGTGGGGTTGTTGAATTCCATACAAGCGCCCTTTTTCCGTAAGTAATGCATTTACGGGTTCTAGATATGAGCAACAGTGATCTCAAACTGGTACCAGATTCTGTCGGTGAGTTAATTCACCTGAGGTTCCTTGGTCTTTCAAATACTCAAATTACAACCCTCCCTGAGAATATTTGTGACCTCTTCAATCTTCAAACCCTCGAGCTTAAGGGATGTTTGAAGCTTGAAAAATTACCAGAAGGGTTGCGCCGGTTGATGAACTTGCGGCATCTCGACTTGCATCTTGATTGGGAGGTGATAACCGATTCAACTGAAGTCGCACTGCCGCAAGGATTTGATGATTTGGAACAACTTCAAACACTCTCTAGGTTCAATGTGACCTCTGCCAATGGTCCGTGCAACATTAGTGAGTTAAATAAATTGAATCTTAGAGGTGATCTTTGCCTACTGAACTTAGAGAAGGTGCCAACTGGGCAAGCCATATATGCAAACTTGAAAGGAAAGTTTATTGAAAAGCTTATGTTGAGGTGGCAGAGTTCGGTGCTCAATGATCAACTGCTTCAGCAACAAAGTGAAGATGTAATCAAATCTCTGGAGCCGCATCACGGGCTTAGGTGTCTATGGATTGTAAACTATCCAGGTAACAACTTTCCTCATTGGTTGGGTGATCCAGTTTTTTCGAAGCTAGAGACAATTCAAATCTCTAGCTGCAACAATTTCAACTTTCTCCCTCTTTTGGGGCAGTTGCGATGTCTCAAGAATCTCCTAATTGGCAATGTACCCATGGATACGATGTCTATGCCTGAAGGGTTTCCATCTCTGGAGCATCTAAAATTGTTAAATTTGAGTTCTCTTAAGAGTTTATACCTTGAAAATGAGATTCCCAAACTCAAACAGATCTATATTTCAGGCTGTCCTAACTTGAATCCGTTTGAAACAGAAAACTGCCCAAAGTTGCCAAAACTAATTTGGGAGTAGGAGAACCTGTAGGTTGGATTAGCCAAGTGCAATTGAACTGTTTTGAATTTGTATTCTTTTTAGCTTTTTGTTTCTATCTTTGTAATGACTCGAACATTATTGATTTGAATCCCAAAATGATTTCACGCTCCTCGTTCTTACCATAAATTTAGTTTTGTTTTTATATCTTAATGCGTGCTTGCATCTATATAACTTTTAATTGAAATACAACAAAAAAATTCTAGATCTGATACTTTATACATTTCTATGAACAAATACTAAGAAAAAGTAGTATAAAATAAATAACTTGGTAATGAGTACAAAATCGAAAATTAGAAAAAAAATTAATTATAAATTTCAACTCAAGCTATGGGACTTTTCTCTTTGTTTTTTTTAAAACAGAAAAATCCGATTTTTGTCCATAGAGATAATTGTTGCAGATCTCCTCACAAGCTTTCGGAAAAATAGTCATATGCTAAAATCGGACACTCGAGAGCCAATATAGTCTCGTTTCAAGTTTCTTCGACACGTACCCCTTCTCGGTGAAGATATCGTCTCTCTTGTCTTATCTCTTGCGCTAGCCTCGCCTGTTTATGAGATATGTCTCAGACAAATACATGTACAACTTACAAGTCTTACTCAATTTTTTAATTTAACCAATGAAGTGATTCTGCTTTGTTTTGTCATTTAATTAGGTTTTATATTGTGAGGTTGATATTAATAATTAAAAAAATTAATTGATAAATAATTTTACCCCTCAAGTACTCCTAGCGATTGGAGCATTTTAAAAAAAAAAAATATCGAGGACATTTTTGTAATTCATTATTTAATTGAGGATATTAATAAAAAAATTGGCTCCCAAGTCGAGCTATGTGGTTATCGTTGTGCGTTTTAAACCTATTACGCCATTGCCAGTAGCTCAGATGTAGGGACATCAGTAGAAACAATTTTGTAAATTAAATATTTTCTAAACAGCTGTCCCGATTCGAAATAAATTATCTTGCTAGCTTGGCCCAATGACGCACAATAATCGACACCATATATTATAAAATTGCAGAATATATATTAGGTATAGAAGATTTGTTTTTTTTAAGGAAAAATAGAGGTCTAGTTCATGTTGGATTGATAATTGCGGTTACAAAAGTTTTGTAGTTGTAAAATTAAAGAAAATACAAGACGCTCAAACAAACTTGAGCTAAGATAAGGTAAAGGTAAAGTAAAAGCACATAGAAATAGAAATCTAAAATAAAAGGGAAAATTTTAAATATAAGGAAACGAAAATGCTGGAAGGTAAAGAAGATTTGTTTAGTATGAATTGATTTGGAGGCAGTCATACTGGTCATCAATTATCTAGTCACTGATTAGGTAGGTCATGGACAATATCACTATTTTTATTATTGTTATTGATCCTTCCCGACCTAAATTCTTTTTTTTTTTTTAATTAGACCTTCCTCTAATCTGTTCTCATTCCAAGGATTAGACAGTCATCTAAACACTAACTCTCTCTCTCTTTTTGTTAGTTATATATGTTGCATGGGACATCAACGTCTCGACTCTAGAGTCGTCGTATATTCTTCTAGCATATATATGGTTAATTCCCGGAAGTTACGCAACCCTTTATTAATTAATTTAAATATAATTTTGTTTTACTCTTGGGTGGATGGCGCACTGGGGACTTGAGTCTCCGTCTTCATTTTGTAATATATATTTTGCATAGCATGATTTGATTAGGAGGCAATCCTACGAGTCATTAATTATCTAATCACTAAGTAGCACATGGACGACCGGAAATCAAATTTTTTATTATTGCTGTTGTTCCTTCCTGACCTATTTTTTTTTCTTTGTTATTATTGCTTAATTAGACCTTCCTTTAATCCGTTCAAATTTCAGCTTGGACAATTATCAAATTAGTAATTAATTTTATTTTTTGTTTTGTTTTTGCCGAGGGATGTTGGATATATGGGAGTATGGGACATCAAGGCGGACTCTTATTTCATTTTATATTAACTACTACAGAATTGCAGACTTCTGTCGGGTTAAAACTAGATCTGTTAACAAATTCCCCACCGCTAGAGACCAACACAATAGAAGAAACACCAATACTTCTATCGGTTACATACCGATAGTAGATTACTATTCTCCTATTGGTGAAGTACCGATTACTATTCTCCTATTTCATTTTCTATGGTGATTGAGATGGTGAATCAAATTAAAAAGTTGGGTGAAAACTTAACCGATAAATGGGTTTGTGAGAAAATTTTAATTAGCCTATCTCCAAAGTATAATTATATTGCGGCCATTATTCAAGAAACCAAAGATCTTTCTACTCTTAGTGTACAAGACCTAGTGGGTTCTCTTGAAATACATGAGCAAAGGTTAAATAGACATAGTGACTCTTCTCTAGAAAGTGTTTTCCAATTAAAGGTTAATTTAAAAGAGTCATCTAACCAAAATGTGACTAAAGGGGATACGTTCCATGGTGGTAGAAGTGGAGAAACTCGAACTTGTAATTTTTGTAAGAAACCGGGTCAAGTAGAAAAGAATTGTTGGAATAAGGGAAAACCTCAATATTATCATTGCAAGAAATTTGGTCCTGTTGAGAATAATTGTAGGTCGAAAAATAAAGATAATGCAAATTATACAGGAGGAGGAAAACAATGATAAAGAAGGTGTTGGAAGCACATTTTATGCATGCCAATCGGCGGTTGAAAAAAAAGATGTGTAGGTATGTTGATAGCATCATTACATTCAAGAAACAGTTGAAAATGAAGAAGTTCTTATCAAGCTTGTAAAGACCGGAGATTAGTTGGCGGATATTTTCACGAAAGCACTTCCATGTGACAAGTTCGTTTATCTTAGGGAATTATTGGGAATTAGAAATTCGTATCTAGGAAAATAGAGGAGTTAAATGAGGGTGTTAAATGTTATTTAGTGAGAGGAAAGTGTGTGGAAGGTTTCCATAAATCTATATAACATGTAAGGTGTTATTTCAATGTAAGTGTGTGAAAAAATATGAATATATTATGAAAATTTCTTCTACTTTTTTTCTCTTTACTATTTTTCTCTTACACTAAAATAAAATATAAAGCAAAACAACAAATGGCCATGAATAGACCACCAGAGCAGCAGTCTTCAGATCTGAGTTGGTAAGAATATCTTAATCAGAATCTATCAACTTTTTCATATATATAATTAATGTTAGCAATTTCAAGGTGGCCAACAAGATGCGTGCATGTCTTCAGCTTTTCCCTTATCGATATTGTCGCTTAAATATTTTTAGTTTTACTAAGGCTCCCTTATTGTCCTTCAGCAGAGACCTAACTAGTCTAGTGGGTGGTTGGTTGACCCGTGACCCGAGAAACCCATGACCTAACTGGCCATTGGTAGAATCCACCTTTTAAAAAAGTTGCTTTTAGTACGAAGCTAAATAATTTTCTTTAGAGTGCAAACAATTAATGTAACATACTTTGTATTAAGCACGGACTATAGACGAATGCAAAATTTATATATAATTTTCATATAAAATAAAATTAACGCTTGTAAATAACATGACCTACGTCCATTGTCTTCAGCAATAAAAAAGATTTAATTTACCTAGCTTCAATTTCTTTTTTCATTAATTCCTATACTACCAACAAAATGTATAATCCGGTGCCACTATCTCATAATATTTTGTTTTTCCCCGCTAGCACTCAAATTGAATTTCCAAATAATATTATTAAATTATTAAATTCAATCTAAAGTTCTTGCCTTTTGCGTTTATAAATATCACATAATTACAATAATTTAGATGATTTTGATGTGTCTTGAGAAGTTCAATAATATGAACATGAGAAATATAATTATTCATGGACATAATGTGTTCATAATTAATATATATATTTAGGAGATGTTGAATTTTTTTTATTAATCTTCTGTAAATATGTCTGAGATACACTACATAAAGATATGTATATTTATGATGTATAATGTAAGTAAAAATTGGGAACTTTAAAATGGTTTCTTATTCTGTGTATGTAATCTAAGTAAACGTTGGGGCCATCAAACTTTTTCTTATTAACATTTTCTTATTGAGGAGAATTCGCATAATAAAACGTAGAAAACGACAAAACTAAATAAAAAGTAGATGCTGGGAGACTGGGACAGGTATCTCTCTTAAAAACCTCTAAATTACTTATTTTTCCTTACAATAGATAATATTATATTTATCCTACTAATTAAAGAAACTAAATTAATCAATTTTTTTGTCCTTTCAATTAAAATTCATTTAATCATTTAATAAGGAATAAAAAAAATATAAAGTATGTGTATGAATGTTTAATCTTCTAATTAGTCAATTTTTGAGGGAAAATGTGTCATCTCTTTACTTGTGACGCGTAGATAGAGTGGAAAAAACATACCGTGACGTGACTAACACGCCATAACTTTGATCTCGTGCCGTGTTGTGCCGTAACCAAAATGTCAAGAGGTGGTCACAGCACGCGAATGGTAATGCCACGTGAGTCACGCCGTGTCTAAACGTGCCGTGACCGTACATGACTCGCGTGACTCGTGTGACCATTTAATCATAATTTAGGTTAGTTTATTCAAGATTCACCATTAAATCAATATCTAATGGTCCAAATTATATGTGACTTGCGTGACTACGTGCCGTGGCTAAATCTTTCACGTGCTGTGTCGTGCTGTGCCAAAGTTTCAAAATATGGACATGGCACGCGAATGGTCACGATTCGTAACTGACACTCGTGCCGTGCCGTTCCGTGCTGAAACCGTGCCGTTCCGTGATGGAGGCTGCTCCGTCGTGCCATTTTTCCCAGTCTACGCGTACACAGTGACAATTAGGATATGCTTGTGGGCACATCACAAGTAAAAAAAATAAAATATTTCTCCTCACAACCGACTAATTATAAGACTGAACATTTCTCTTGAACAAAGTACATATTTTTATTTTTAGTAAAGATTAAAATGTCTAATTTATAAATTTAAAATGAGTTTTATTAGAAAAGACAATTAATCGGGTAAATTTGTGTGTTTTGGTAATTTATAAGGATAACTATGATAGTAAATTTCTTTTTTAGAAAAAAATACGTAATTATAAATTTTTTACACTAAAAATAACCTGTTGAAAAGTTATGATTGCTGTTTCCGAGTAACCACCGGTAGACCATTTCCACACACACACAAAAAAATACTGTAGTTGTGATTGGGTGCGCTTCTGTCACCTAGCCTAGGCTCGTAAATTAAGAATTAGCGCTAAAATAAAGATGTTTAATTGTAAATGAAAATAAATACGAGTGAATAATATTATTACGATGGTACGTAGTTAAAATAATATAATTAACATTATTGAAAAAAATAAGATATTGTTTCATCCACGATTAGTTAGAATAATGTAACACTATAATGTATAATTACAAATGAAAGAGACATGTGTAGAGGCAGACTTTTAACTTATGAGGTCAAACACGCAATAAGATCAAGGACGGATTTAAGACTTAGTAAAAAATAACTAAGTCATTTCCTTGATTTGGAAATTTTAATTATGTATATTAATATTTAGAGAAATATTCTGGCCCCCCGAGCTATTATACCCGAGCGCGCCCCCCAACTTGTTTAACAGAAAAAACTTTCCAATTTTTCTAACTTTCATTTTCAACGCTCATATTTAAGCTTTTAAAGTTATGTTTATAACATTTTACAATGCTACTCATAAGCATTTAAACCTCTATCTGTAAACATTTAAATTCTAAATATGTGTAGTTTTAACTCCTAACTACTTTTGTTTTCAAGCCAAAAATGGAAAGATTCATTTTACCCACTCTTTTTTTTATTTTTCTCTGATCATTCTCGTCTATATTTCCGATGATCCGTGATGAATTCTACTATATTTTCTCTTTCAAATGAGATCAATGAAGAAATACTGAGTTATTTTGAAATCATTTATTTTTCAAGTAAAGCCCATTAGCACTTTAAATTTTAAAATTTCAAATCTCAGCTACAACTATTTAAACCTCTGATGTCACCATTTAAACTACTATGTTCAAACGTTTAAATCTATGATGTCAATCATATAATATCACGCATTTAATCTCTGTATACAACCATTTAAAGTTCTCATGGGCTTTACTTTCAAAAAAAAATAAAAACAACGACTTGAATAAAAACTCAAAAATATTTCTTCATAGATCTCATTCGAAAGATAAAATCGAGTAAAAAACGTTTTGTATTTTTAGATTCGCCAAATTCATCACGGACGTGGGGAAAATAGACGAAAATGATCCGATGGAAAAAAAATAAGTGGGTCAAAGAAATCTTTCCTTTTTTGTTTGAAGACAAAAGTAGTTAGGTGTTAAAACTATCTAGATTTAGAATTTAATGCTTCCATATAGAAGTTTAAATGCTTGCGAGTAGAATTGTAAAATGTTATAATAGAGCTTTAAATGTTTGGATATTAGCACTAAAATGAAAGTTATAATTAAAGGGTCTGACTAATTGTACCCAAAGAGTTGTACCCTGTTTTTATCCAAAAACTGTCATTTGACTTGCGCGAATACTGTAAAATACTATATTAAATACTGTAACTTCAACAACAAATCATGCATAATACCTAGTTAATAATTCTAACAACCCAGTTTTTACCCAAGTTAGTTAAAAACTGTTAGGAACTAAAAAAGTAATTGTACTTCCAACTATACTTTCAGCTTCTAGAAGACTTAACATAAACCACTTCCAAAACTTGTACGGCTGTACTTCAAACTTCTAGAAGATTTGAAGGAAAACACTTCTAAAACTTATTTTTATTTACAAATTACACTTAAAATTATGCAAAATTAATTTTTTTGCATAAAAATTAAATTTTTTTTTTTTCGAAATTAAAATTTTTAATTTTTAATTTTTTTTTAAATTCATCATTTTTTCTACAATTATTAATATTTATATATGGATAATATATCATGTAAAATAAGATTTCAATACTATAAAATTAGCAGATGCAAACTATAAATCTAACAGATGTTAACTACAAGATTTCAATACTGTAAATTTGACTCATGAAACTATACAAATATCATATACAAACTATGAAATGACACCAGTCACAAAAAATTCATAAACTGTACCATTTCACCACAACATAAACTGTACCATTTCAACAAAAAAAGTTCATTAAAATCAATTGTACCATTTAACCATTTCATTTCACCATCAATTGTACCATTTATCATTTCACTATTCACAAATATTTTCAACTGTATCAAACATTAACTGTATCTAACATCAAACACAAACAAAAAGCTGTTCAATCATTGCAATATTTGGATGGTTACTTCATACACCGCTGATGCGAAATTATTTGGATACATGAGGAGCTTCATTGCTAGAATGACACGTTCTTTAGAAATGTCATCCTACAAAAAAAAAAGATTTGTAAGAGATTTAGATTTATGCACATCAGTAGAGAGGAAAATGATAGGACGCATAGGTTAGCACAATTAGCCAGAACTGTGAAATTACTTATGATGTATGTAAAATACTGTGAAATTAATGATGAATGAAACAAATACTGCAAAACAACACTGTGAATACTGTAAAATTGTATGTCAATACTGTGAAATTACTTATGAAGTATGTAAAATACTGTGAAATTAATGATTAATGATGAATAAGTAATATCAGTTATCAGGGGTATACACTACCCTCTTTATACAATATGTAATATCAGGAAATATGTAATGTTACTGTTGGTGAAATGAAAGCCTACGGGTATTTGAAAGTAAAATATATACATCATAAAATTACCTATGTAAAGTTCATAGGCATCTCAGTGATCAGATTGTACACATAGTGCAGCAAAAAAATAGCACAGTCCATCGATTTTGGTGCCTGCTTTGGGCAGTTCTGATGAATAATGCCAAGATCTTTCCAAGAAGCGTTAGCTGAAAGAAAAAAATAATATCAACATCTTTAATAACTTCAAGTATGGCATGAATCCTGTAAAATAACTCATACATCTTATAAAACTATTATATGAATCCTGTGAAATAACTCATATATCTTATAAAATTATTGTATGAATCCTGTGAAATAACTCATACATCTTATAAAATTTTTGTATGAATCCTGTAAAATAACTCATACATCTTATAAAACTATTATATGAATTCTGTAAAATAACTCATACATCTTATAAAACTATGGTATTAATCATGTAAATTAACTCATATATCCTACAAAACTGTTAAGTATATTATGTAATGGTTTAATGCATTTCAACACCTAATCCTGTAAATCATTGGCAGAATAATGAAAAAAAGAGTTGAAGAATACTGTAAAAGGTTGCATAGATAATTTTGAAGGAAAACACTCACAAGTCCTTCAGCAAAGAAAATCTTTAACCCATTTCATGGTGTGCCAGTGGTATTGCATGTATTCAACATCATCGGCAAAGGTGTAATAATGCATCTCCACATTAGGAACATCTACTGCAAAGAGCACCAAATGATTTTTCTTGCAAATTGGAATGAACAGCCATCTAATGCTCTCAAATTGAGGCCCAAATAACTGCAGAAGGGCCTGTAATGCTGCTTTTTCATCATACTGATGCATCAGAATCCGCAATAGACAAAAATCAAATATTAAAATATTACTGACACATCTTATAAAACTATTGTATGAATCCTGTAAAATAACTCATACTCATTCATCTTATAAAAATATTGTATGAATCCTGTAAAATAAGTCATATAATTTATATAACTATTGTATGAATCCTGTAAAATAACTCATACTCATTCATCTTATAAAAATATTGTATGAATCCTGTAAAATAAGTCATATAATTTATATAACTATTGTATGAATCCTGTAAAATGACTCATACATCTTATAAAAATTGTGTATGAATCCTGTAAAATAACTCATCAACTTATACAAATTTTGTATGAATCCTGTAAAATAACTCATACAACTTATAAAACTATTGTATGAATCATGTAAAATAACTCATACATCTTATAAAAATATTGTATGAATCATGTAAAATAATACTGAAGTATTTCAAAAATTTCAAGTCTGAAAATTGAATTCATAATATATAAAAGTCGTGTGTCGCAGTCGCTGCCGTCGCCCATCGCCTTCAAAATTTGCAAACAAAAATTCTTTAACAAATCTATCTATGACTTAACATTAATTTTTGTACCTTTGCTTTAATTACAGAAACATCAACCAAGTGCCAAAGTTTAAGACCACATCCCTCTTCAATTGAAATCAGTAAACAAGAAACTTAAATATGAATATTCTGTGAGGCATTTCTACAAACAGTTAATGGACAATTACTAATTCAACTGAGAATTAGAAAAATCAAATGAAATCAATTCCCTCTGCATTCAATTTTCAAAAAGTAAAAGCCTGGATTCATTAAAGAGAGGATTAAAAAGGGCTTTTTAGAGTAGGACTTTACTCCTATAGTAAACACCAGCTTACCTATGAAATGTGAGATGATAGCTTAGTGCCAATAATAGATTAGAAACAAGTACCTCTCGACCAAGCCCAGGTTCTAAGATCAAGAGATTTAATTTACAGAGAAAGGAGATGACTTAGTGCGCATATCGAGGAACTGAGCCAAGTCAACCGAGCCTTCTTTCTCATTGTTCCTTCGGCATGATGTTCCCCTCAACACACGTTGAACCTCGGCCCACGAATTGTCACCGCTACCACTGATGAATTTGAGACCACGTAAGGCCTTGTGAGCGCCTGATTTCATCCTATCGAATTGTGCCCGCTGCCGTTAGGCAGCACCGGCCGCCAGATCTGAGATCTGACTCAATGCGCAGGTCTAAGAAGGAAGGGACAAGAGGGAGGGGGAGGCTTGACGAAGGAAGAGGAGCGAGAAGAGCTGAGAGTGGCGAGAGAGGACCTCCGACCGGAGATGGTGATAGTCGATTCTCAGATCCGCAATGAGCGCTGACTAGAAGGGAGAGAGAGTAGATATAATTTTTTTTTATTATTTAAGATTTAAATGGGAGAGAGAGAGAACATATTGATTTAGAAAGTTGTGGTTAGATCAGATACCGTTAAAATGTAGTTAAAAGTAGTTTTAAAGTTGGTCGGATCAGCTTGGGTACAAACCGGGTAAAGAATGTCGGGTACCAAAACCTTTTCTCATAATTAAATACTTAGGGGACGCGTTTAGAGATTTATTTGGAGGGTAATTATTAGACTCCTAAAATTTAATGGTTAAGTTCCAAACCGCCTCCTAGACTTTGAAAGGATAACCATGTTGTTACCTTATCTGCAGTTGAAGATGCTTGCTCTTGGTACTTATTATCCTAAATGTGTCATTTTTTCCAATTTGCCTGGCTGATCTCTCTATTTTTTTTGTCTCACCTGTTTTACTTTCCTGTTTTCTTACTTTTTTTTTGCTATAATAAATTTCCTTCTCATTACTAAACCATGTTGTTAGTCTTCTCTCCTGTTCAAGCTACTATTGTTTTTGCTCTAGTCCTCGATCTTTGTTCTAGAACTTTCAATCAAATTAATTAATCTCTTTTAAGCTTAAAAAGGAAATAAAGCAGTCCTTACATAAATTTGATTTTCGCTGATCGATATATGTGAAATTTTCTATTTGCAACGTGGATATGGATCAAGAGCGCAAAAAAAAATAAATTATGAGAAATTATCATGCCCATTGTATTCCGTTCCCCCAAAATCCGCAACTCACTTTTCTTGTTTGAACTTCCGTAACTTTTCTTTTTTACCAAGTTCAACTTCTATTTTCTATTTATTAGGATATCAACACTTACATCACAAATAAAATATTTATTATTTTTGACGATCTGTGAGGATTTTGCAGAACTAAAACAATAAACTTTATGTGTTCGATTTTCACTTTTGAGTGAGATGCATATTGAAGTACTTTCGGGTTCTATTCGATCCGTTGTTTTTATTTTTCTTGATATGCAATGTATAAAGACTTAATATGCTACGTGTAAATACTAGAAAGCTTAAGTACTCTAACATAAAAGTTTAAGTATATGGCTTAAAAATATATAGGTATAATACTTATATGTTGGATATATATGTTTGATATCCTATGTACAAATACTTGATTTGTTATATATAAATACTTGATATTTCTTTGGGCATGCTGAAAATTTTAAATCAATGAATTTGTTAATATTTTACACTAACTAGTCTACTTTTGATACGGAGTATTTATGGAAGATTCCAAATTAAATTAAAGCCCAATTAGCGCCAACTACACAATTTTCATATAGAGTGATATATCTACTCTTTAAAAATATTAGATATGTTTCGTATGAATACTTGATATGTTATATATCAAAACTTGCATGCATATGTATCAATACTTGCATGCACCAGCTATAAATTCACTGACGACCTTCTAGAAGGTGTTTTCGTCAAAAATAGTTAGAGTTGGGAGATTTCTAGATGATTTGCTGGGGACTATAATCAAATTCCAAAAATGAAATCAAAGTTAGTTTTGATGTGCTAGTTATTATATTATGTGATATATATATATAGAGTGAGAGAGAGAGAGATGGGTTATTGTACTTCGCGAAGTAAAGCGAAGTTTTACTTTATGCTCATATTTCCATTTTGAAAATAAAAAACGTCGATCCGAACTGTTCAAGTTGATCTCCATATTGAAATGTACTTGAAGACCAAATTTTACATTTTTTGGAATTTTTTTACTATTTATTAAGCCACTTTGAAAATCGCTGATCCATAGTGAACAGTAGCAAAACAGTAAAAAAATCTGGATCAATGGATCAGCGATTTTCAAAGTGGCTTAATAAATAGTAAAAAAATTCAAAAAAAATGTAAAATTTGGTCTCCAAACACATTTGAATATGGAGATCAACTTGAATGGTTCGGATCGACGTTTTGAATTTTGAAAATAGGAATATGAGCGTGAAGTAAAATATTTGTTTTACTTCGCGAAGTACAATAGCACATTTCTATATATATATAGATAGACTATGGTGAGTTGGGAAGTAAAACAACGTTTTACTTCATGCTTATATCCCATTTTGAAAATCAAAACCATCGATCCGAACCGCTCAACATGATCTCCATATTGAAATGTGCTTGGAGAACAAATTTTACATTCTTTTTGAATTTTTTTACTATTTATTAAGCCCCTTTGAAAATCGCTGATTTGAGTGAATAGTAAAAAACAGTAAAAACTTCTGGACCATTCGATCAGCGATTTCAAAGCGGCTTAATAAATAGTAAAATAATTCCAAAAAATGTAAAATTTGGTCTCCAAACACATTTCAATGTGGAGATCATGTTGAGCAGTTCAGATCCGTTGTTTAGATTTTCAAAATAAAAATATGAGCTTGAAGTAAAAATGACCTCTTACTTCGCAACTCACCATAGCCCAGCTCTATATATATATATATATATATATATATATTGTAGTTTATAATGTGCTAATTTTCCAAGTATAAATTGATTGCAATATTGCTGATCAATGGTTTATTGAATGGTATATATAAACTTGGATTATATCATTATTGTCAACTGCAAATCAAGTGGTAGATCAGAAATTTCTTTATCATATAAAATAATCAAGGTGAGCAAATAAATTTCATGGAAGAACTAATTTAGTCCTTTTTGAAAAATAAAAGGACACGTTTGTTTTTCTTTTTCAGAAGTTTGAAAAAAAATTAGTACAAATGAAAGTTTAAGGACCAACTTTTTTTAAAGAAAAGTTTGAAGACTAAAAATAAATCTTCCCCTATATTTCTTTTTACACCAAAATTATTTAGTTACCCCCCTCAAATTTTAAAATTTTAATCCTACCATCGATTCCTGAAACTTTTTAATCTTACCATATGCATCCACACACCTTGGGATTCCCCGCATACTCGGGCTGCGCAGCAAAACCAATGGGTTCCATGTATCTGGGGACTGGGGCTGCGTAGATCTTTATTTTGGGGGAAAATGGGGTTCTATGCAGCCTAAGGCTGCGTGGATGTTTATTTGTTTGTGTTTTTTTGGTTAATTAATGAGTTATGGTATAGAATGACATAAATTAATAGAAAATACCACCAAATATTAGTAAATTTTAAGATATTGCTTATTGTCAAATTAAATATCCAGATAAATAATTGATGGACCGTTTATCATTGAAATAAAAGAAAAAAAAATACATAATTGCTGAACATCATAAATTTCAACTGAAGTATTGAGCCCTAGGGTGCGTGGAACCCCTTGATTTTGCACAGTCCTAGGCTACATGGATTGTAAAATTGAAACATTTCAGAAGTCTTTAGTATGGTTAAAATTCTGACATTTGAGGGGGGTAATTAAAAAAATTTCGGCATTAATCAAAGCTAGAGTACTCACTAATTAAGGTGATGTTTGATTGAGGATTAAAGTTAAGAAGGTCTAAGTTAATTATTTCAATTTAGACTGATCACAATGAGTAGGGTTAAAATGCTCCACTGGTTTTGTGCCCCACTATACCCCAAAATCGTTATCTCTATTTTTAAAGTTCAAATAGTCAATATGAACTGCTCAATATGATTTCATATTAAAATATGCTTGGATACACAATTTTACATTTTTGGAATTTGTTTTATATTTTTTAAGATAGGTACAAAATCACTGTTTTTAGAAGATTCTGGACCATTCAAAAATAGTGATTTTGTACCTATCTAAAAAAATAGCAATAAAATCTAAAAAATTATAAAATTTGTAATCTAAGCACATTTTAGTATGAAAATCATGTTGAACGGTTCATATCGATTATTTAGACTTTGAAAATAGAAATATTGATTTTGGGGTATGATGGTTACAAAACCAACAAGATATTTTAAACCTACTCCACAAAAATTATGATACATGTAGAGGTGGTTTAGCTTAGGATAATTTAAGCCAGCCTAAACATTCTACATATAATGTTTTGTGCATTTGTTGTGTGCTTGTTGTGTGTAGAATGCTGTTATTTGAACAAACTCATGCGGTTTGTGTTCCTAATTAATTGGAAGGATATGCCTTGATATATTCAAGGACAAATGGAGATTCCGACTTTTCTAATAGATCAGAGAGCAAAAAAGTATTGGAATTCAATAATTAAGAAATTGGAGTTTTTCAATTTAACCCTTAAGTTTAAAAATATTACAAATGGAGATTTTAAGCAAATTTATTGAAGAGAGAATTTTGAGTTTTTAGAACTAAAGTTCCAACACGATACGCACCTGATACGGCACCGATGTGTGTCCAATACGCCAGCTAGTGTATCTGCTTGGGTGGTATATCCTTAATCTGTGGATAAAGGTCTCTGATACAGATTGACTCGTAGAATATCGGATATCGGATACGCTGCACCAGCAACGCTTCTACATAATCGGACCGTAGACCGCGCATACACCAGTGAGGCAGTGATCACAATACACCACGCATACTCCAATATTGAAGTAAAATATTTCTCCCAATGCCAGGAATCGAACCTGGTTCTGCGCCACAAGCACCAAGAACCTTTACCACTACACTACTTTACAATTGATACAATTGTTAGAAGCTAGTAGCATTTATATTTTATATATACTTGGACTATTTTATCTTACCATTTCCAGAATTTTTTATATTTAATTTATATAATAAAAGTGTTGAATTAATAATATAAATATAATATATAAAATAAACGTATCGTATCCTTGATTTTTGAAAATTATTGTATCGCCGTATCCGTATCATATCCGATACGATACCCATATCCATGCAACATAGCTAATTACTAACCAAAATCCAATAAATGTATCTTATTCATTATAAATGTTTTCTGTTTTGTTTGCAATACCAAAAAGTCCGAGGTGTTACTCACAAATAAAAAATGTTTTCTGTGCTCACCATCTGTTTGATGAAATGCTCAATGAGAACTGATTGGTAGAGACTGTTAATAGTTATCATTAGAAATGTTTTATAGTTATTTGGTTATAATCTTTAGCAAGGAGGGCTGAAATGCCCTAATAATTATGCCCCAATCCTCTCCCAAAATATCTTTTCATTTCCAAATAAGACGTGCGCTTCATCCGACGAGGTCTCTCCAGTTCTCTCTTTTTGGCTGCTGGTCTTCCAAGCTACTCCAAAAAGTCTGTGTTTTTTCATTCAACACCAGCAATTTGTGTTTTTCCAGTTACTTAATAGCCCCAACCTTAAAAGGAGAATTTTCAGTTTGGCAAATCTTGAAACAAAAACAATAGAAAACAGAAATACAATCTGATGAACAAAAAGAAATAACTTGATTATGGGTTGATTTCAAACACGAAAGGAAATAATATCAAATATATGCCCCTCCAATTACCAAGAAATTTGGTATACATGTGCAGCGTTGGGGTCGGGGTCGGTGTCAGAAAGGACAGGAGGGTCGACAGGGATAGGGGAAGGGGTGCAGCTTCCGCCCGAAAGAGTCGAGAGAGGGTGGTGCTATGTCGAGAGAGAGGGAGGCAGATCTTCGATTGTTCCTCTTCAATTTTATCGCACAAAAGGGAGAAAGAGTGGAACTGGATGGTACTGGAGAGGGAGAGAAGAGAACTGTCGAACTGGAGAGCAAATTTAGAGGTTTAATTTTTCGGATCCAGTATCCTGATCCGCACGGATCTTAATTGGAATGAAAGGGTGCATGATTTGGGAGAGGACTGGGGCATAAATGGTTGAGGCATTTGAGCCTTCTTCATCTTTAGCTCATGCCAAGCATAATTAGTAAACATTAGATGTTCAATTCTCCTTAACCATTGCAAAATATACATGTTCCATTTAAATATTTTATAACCTTCAAGGATTAATAAAATAGTGATCGGATGATTTTCACTTGTGTTTATTGTTAGCTTCTTCATGGTGGATACCAATACTGTACTGTTGAGGTACTGCAATAATACTTCATAGGTCAGAACTCAGAACTTTGAATTGTGCAGTACAATTTTGGTTTCTTGTTTAACTGTTAGTTCAGGTGATACTTTAGATAATAAATGAAACTTAAATACAATGATCAGAGGGGAATTTAACCGGTACTGAAAGCTCTCTGACAGATTCCTGGTCGAGTTCAGTACCAAAACCTTCCATCCGTGATAAATATGCATCAAGCAGCATTGTAATTCATAAGCTTTTATTTATTGCTGCATTGCTACTGATAGCATTTTAACTTGTGTTTTTACTGGTAAAGTGTTAATGCTTTAGACTGACATTATTTCAAATTTCTGCATGTTTCAGGGTCAGTTAGTGCAAATGACAACAATAAATATTGGCCCCAAATTTAAATGTCAAAACAAGCCCTACGAACTCCACCATATTCAATATAAATAACACCATGTGATCACCTGCAAATTTGCTAGAAAAATTAGGAAATTTTGTTTGATCTCTCTTTTTTTATTTGCCTTGTCTGGTGACATTGATACGGATATAGCCCCAAATTGTTCTATCAAGGATTGTATTTCCTTTACATATCCAATTTTTAAGTCCTTAGAAGAACTATGTACCCGTCAATTAGACATTGAAATCCAATGAACATGTAAAAAAAAAAAAATTAGTAGAGAATTGATAGTAACCTGGAAAGAAGAAAGCATGCTGACGCTTTTGTGCTCATGAGAATCTGCATGTATGAGAAAGGGGAGATAGTGTTGGATTTTTTGTTGAAGAGTAAACAGAGGAAGGATTGACACAAATAATTCTACTTTTCCTTCTTTAATTAATTCGATTACAACTTCATAATTTAAAGCATTACTACATCCTAATTTAGACCCCACTACTTCAGCTAAATTTGGGCCCCACTATTACTAATCCTATTACAGACATAGCTATTTTTAGAAACCAACTAATCCCACTACTTCACGTTTATGTTTCTAAAAAAACAATTACAACAGAATTCTAAATATAGAGAGAGCTAATTTTGGATCAACTCTCAACAGATGGCACAGTTGGTTAGAAAAAAAGTTCTAAGACTGATGGTTACTCAAAAGTCTCGAGTTCGATTCCTCCTCACGACTTTGCAGCCTCTGCGAAGATTTTCAAAAAAAAAAAAGAGAATCTGCATGTATTATGTCAGTGGAATTAAGAAAATATGTAATTAATAAAAATAACAATAGTCCTAACCACACTGTTACTTCTCAATCAACAAAACTATTTACAGCATAATATAAGAAAGGAGAAGTGTATATTCAATTTTACGGTTTAACAGTTCCGCACATAAAAATGGATCTGTAGATTATTAAACCAAAGCATATAAACTGAACAAGCCATGAGACTCGAAACTTAATTTCTAGGATTAGAATCACAATTTCAACTAGTCAGGGGAAAATTTGCAAAGGTTGACTTTTTGAGAGGAACAATGGTTTCAGTGACCCAACAAGTTTTGGGGCTCCAAATTTTATTTTTTTCTATTTTGATCGTTAAAAAAAATGCAATTAATGATTACTCACATAATATAATAGCAGCTGTAGCTGGTGCGATTGCTTTGAAGAAAGACATGCCAGTCATAGAAATCCCATTTGCTGTTCCCCTTTGGTCTTGACGCTGTCTATTAATTACTTGGTAAGAATGGTATAAGAATATTCTAATTAAGTGGAAAACTATTATGAAATTGACCCGTTATCAGGAAAGTTATAAAATTGTATAATTTTCTGTAGAGATGTACTAACAGAGAGTATGCTTTTCAGCACAGATGCACAGGTGACAACAATTCGAGCACTAGGTCCTGATAGGTATGTCATGAAGGGATACCCAAAATGCAAGGGCATAGTTAAAGACAAAACAAAAAAAATGGTAAAAAGTTCTATAAGTTATATGAATCAGAGAAAAAGATAACAAAAACCACCAAAAATGGAGTAAGAAATTTTACCGCACATATGCGTGCTGAAATAATGGGTCCCGTCAGTTTCTCTAGTCGAGGGTAAATAAATAGCTGGTATACCAGAAGACTAAAACCTAAAAAATGATATAAATAACAAATTTGAAGTAGATATAGAACAGCATTGGGTTGTATCAATCAAATCAAGTGCTTGAGTATATGGGTACAACACACATCAAAGCTATGTAAATGCTCCAAATCAAGTTTACCATTCAGGGTATGATTACCATATAATTCAGGTTTGTCTGACAGTTATTTTTCCACCGTACTCCTAATTTGGAGGTATGCATCTGTTCAACTCCACATTTTAAGTTCTCAACCTCTTTTACTTTTGATTTTTGAGCTTTTGATGTTTTCAATGGCTTTAATTTCTTGCATGGCTCACTAGGGACTTTTCACTAAATACTGTGCCAATCAGGTATTGCATTAGCATTACCAGTACCAGAGTAATATGGTAACTTCACTGCAAGTACCTGATATTGCAAGGACTTGGCCGACATTTTCAGATGAAAAGCTAAGCCCACCATATTTTCTGCCACTTTCAGCCCATAGAGAAAGTAACTGTCATACACACGGCATTTACAACTCACATACAGTACAAGTTAAATATTACATAATGATAGATTAAAAGAACTATATCA